>CABHPR010143734.1:0-29655 GCA_902168415.1 Peromyscus melanophrys | reverse complement strand
CACACACACACACACACACACACACACACACACACACACACACACGGCCCTAGATTGGTGCTGTTCTCAGCCTTCATCAGTAAAGCTTCTTACTGCAGCAGGCAGCAGGTAATACAGAGACTTAACTGGCCAAAGTACCTAGAAGAAGTGACAGCAGAGTGTTTGGACATAATTAAAATATCTATATTATGATATTCAAAGCTCAGGAAATATCATAGAAGTGTCAGGAGCCATACAGCCTAGTTTTAGATCAGTGTATGAATGCCTATCCATTGGATCTTTAAGAGGAAAGGCCCATGGAGATGGTCTCTCACTTGATAAGAACCAGTGGACTACAGAGCAGCGCAGGACTTTGCTGAATTCATGCAGCTTGAAAACTCTTTTCTCTCTCATCATATTGTTGATTCCTTTGGCATTTTTTTTTGTTTCACTTTGTCAATCACACATGCAACAGCTGTAATTTCCCCCTGGGAATCCTGTTGTTTCTCGAATATTTTCTCCTTAGAATCAGCAGGAGGCTAATGCTTCTCAAATTTCTCATCTGGAATTACTAAGTGCAACTCTTAATCCTGGGAACTTTTCTGACTCAACAGAGGCAGTTAAAATTAATGGGTCTTGCTTTTGTAATTGTTCTAAGGAAAAGGTAGATAGAACCACCTTGTGGAGAAAAAGACTCATAGAACAGTAGTGGCAGGAAGTAATAGGTACATATGAGAAAACAACACTTGGAACATTAACCATATCTCACAAATTCTGGGAAGGAGAGTAAAGCATGCATGCACGGAATAAGGAAAAAGTCTCAGGAATACATATAGTGACAACTCTTGAGAGTACGTTTCCTGGACACCAATCATATAGAATCAATGGTAGGATCTGGTAGGATCCAATGGGAAAAAAATGCAATGTAAAATGTGGGATGGATCTATCCATCTTTACCATACACAAGCTTATATTGGTGGAAGAAGTATGGTAGAGTGAGACGGGAAAAGTGTGCCTTATCAAAGTCTGCCTGTTATAGAGGGATTGAGACATAGGATCCTCTTGTAGAAGAAGAGGATGTGCCCATGTCTATTACTTTTTAACTTTGTAACTCCAAGTAGCTGCCCGCTGACGTAAGTGCTGCGAGAGCAGGATGTGTCTAGCTCGATGTTTAGTTAATCCTGCAGAAATGCTGAACTCTATGTCTAGAATAAGGTTATGCAGGGGCTGGAAAGTTGTACTTGGGAAAGCATAAGGGGGAATAATGCGGGCTTTAATTATGATTATGATGTATTCCTTAAAATATGGTGCATTTCTTTAAAGTAAAAAACAGGAGCCAACAATAAAACTGTTCATGTAAGCCTGGTAGAAAAAACTCGGCTAAAATATAAATAAAGATGGCTCGAGCTATTTAGGGCCACTTGAGTGCAATCCACCTGGTGGTCAGACTTTTTCCTTGCACTAATGACCCTTCTCCATCTCAGGACCTGAACCCAAGCTGAGGCTGGACCACTGGCGTAGAAGAAAAGACAAAAAGAATATAAAAGCCAGAGAATGGGAAGGTGTGCAGCAAGGCGTCTTCTTGGCATGACATGGTCATTGCACTCACTGACTTATTAGAACTGTGATTCCCTGCACATGGCCTGTACAAGACTGGGCTCATAATACTACTGCATTATGGATGCTCAGGGGCTCCTGAGCCCCTACACCTCCCTAAAGGACTATTGGCAGTTAGTGGCTCCTGAAGGAGGCATTGTTACTTTCTTCAGTGGTGTAACCACGAAATTATCTGTGCTCCAATAAATAGCCCCCACTCAGCCTCATGCAAACAACCTTAATTAAACCCAGTGGCTGTGTGTGTGTGTGTGTGTGTGTGTGTGTGTGTGTGTGTGTGTGTGTCAAATAATTTAAAAGACATTTAAAATATATAACTTTTCTCTTTACATATCAGTTTGTGATTGGACACTGGATTTCAAGATGAATATATTTACTTATCAGAACAAGCAAATATAGCCTGGACCATGTCTTTTTTTTTTTCCATTCTCATTTGACATGATAGACACATAATGTCCTTCAAGTACCTGTTTGCTTCATTTCAATATATTGTTTTGGTTTGGTAGGGTGGCCACAACAAGTACCACAAGCTGCTGGGTGGCTTAAACTTCAGGAACTGACTTTCTTGCCTCTCTAGTGACTGTAAGTTCAAGGTCACGGCATCCCCAGGTTTCCATCCAGACTGCTGCCTCCTCACGGTGTCCTCTCATAGTCTTTCCTCTGTTGTTTTCAGCCCTGATGTCTCTTCATTGAAGGATGCCAGTCACATGATGTTAAGGGCCATCTAGGAAACCTCTTCTTAGTTACTTCTTACAAGACCCCCACCTCCAAGAATAGTCACTACCTAAGATACTAGAGTTAGATCTCCAATATCTGAACTTTGAGAAGATACAATCATCATATATAACTGATAGTCCCTCTTAAATAAGCATCAGAATTATTCCGATCAACTCTGATATAGAATCAATGGCTCTCATGGAAGTCTAATAAACACTTATTAGATTAATTAATTTGTTTTTATATAGGAAAGAAACGAAGGCAAAAATTCCAGAGATTAGGAACTAGGAATCAAGCTGCGATTTGTTACAGGAGTCACAGCAACAATTCTCAGAAATCCATAAATGTGAGGATCCTGTGGCTGGTACATGCTCTTCTCATCAGATTCTGTGGCCAGTACATGCTCTTCTCATCAACCAAAGCACAATTAAGAACTTCACTACCTTGATGTGGTCTTTCCCCTGCCCATATGCACCATGTTCCCATCAGGGCAAATTATGAGGGTGAAGACAGAACTGTGAAGGCTACTTGCATCCAAGCAGCATCACAGTGGAATCTATTAACAGGCCTGGGTTTTCTCTTTAGTTTTCCTGGCCTTTCAGAGATTTGGGAAACTTGGCCATAATTGTCTAGCCTACTGCTGTAGGGACTCAATCACACTTGTTATTGATGATCTTAATTGGGGTGACTATTGTTGTGATAAAACACTATGACCAAAGCAAGTTGTGGACAAAGGGGTTTATTTGGCCTATGCTTCCACATCACTGTTCATCATCACAGGAAGTCAGGGTAGAAACTCAAACGGGGCATGGACCTGGAGGCAGATGATGCAGAGGGAATGGAGGGGTGCTGCTTGCTGGCTTGCTCCCCATGGCTTGCTCAGCCTGCTTTCTTTTAGAACCCAGGACAACCAGCCAAGAGATGGCACCACCCACAAAGGGCTGGGCCCTCCCCCCGTCAATCACTGATTAAGTAATTCCCTACAAAGTTGTCTACAGCCCAATATTATGGAAGCAATTTCTCAAGTGAGAAATCTCCACTCTGATGATTCTAGTTTGTATCAAGTTGACATACAACTAGCCAGCACACTAACAAAGATAAAAGCCTGAGCAAGCCCCCACTTATTGGTATTATAATCAAATGGGGCAGATTCTGGAGTTCTACACATAAGAGGACATTAAGAAAAACTGTAACTGGTCAGGTGCTGTGGTGGCTCATATCTGTAACCATGACACATTGCAGACTGATCTTGCCGTGATTCCCAACCTAGCCCTTGTTAAAGAGAGATACTTGCCTGGAAAGAAAGGAGGGGGGAGAGGAAGGGAAGGGGTAGGTAGAAAGTGAAAAGAGAGAATGCTCAAGAAATTTGGCAATTCCAAAACAGACTTTTAGTTGTGTTTGGCACAGAGTGACAGTGATCTCGCACTGAGAATTTTACAAAACTCAGGATGGCACTTTCCCAGCTTACTTCCTCTCCCCACAGTACTGCATTCGATGGAAGACAAGAGGTCTTTCTCCATCCTGCAGGCAGAGAATGGCATAGTAAATTCAAAGTCACAAATTTAAATTTGTAGTCACATAAACGGTGAGACAGCAAAACTAACTCCCATGCCCTGTACAGTGAGAGGTTCTCTAAGCCATGCTTGCTTCTCCAAGTTAAAGTGAGAACTTGATTTAGCTTGCTAATTAATAAATTATCTCCTTATGACTATGTATTAGGCAACTTTCTTTTCCTAGGGTGATATTATACAATCTTCAAAGACTCCATCTTGTTTAATCCTGTTAATCTTCCATCCTCAGGTGTCAGGAAACTACATTGCCTAAAAGAAGTGAGGTGTATAGACTATTTTTTTCTTTTCCAAAGCAGTTGAGTATTTCTAAATACTTCTTCCTTAAAAAAGAATAGAAAAAAAAATAAATCTCAGTTCTTCCCTGGAATTAAGAGTAAGTAGATAAAGAACTACAGAGCTGCTTACTGATGTCACACTGTATATGGGCTGGTACCTAGAAGAAAAATCTTGATGTGGAGAAAAACTAATGAAAAATTGACTAATCACCGACCCCAGTTTCTGAGACACAGGTAGAGGTCTTCAGAGTACTGGTCATGAGTTTGGGAACTTGTCTGAAAGAATAGCTTTGTAACTAGACTTCTCAATCCACCCTTATTCTGCTGTGGTCTATCAAAACCACCAGCCAAGTAATTGTACAAATCAATTGTCATGATCAGAACTCTTCAGTGACCCCCCAGCCTCATTCAAAGAAAACAGGGCCCTTGTAACAGTTCTTAAGCCTTTGCAAGACTGAACTTTCTGTCTTTTCAAACTCATCTTATCTCAGTACTCTTTATATTCCCCTCTGACAACTCTGCCTTCTTGTCCTTTCAAGTGTTAGACATGGACTTTTGTTTCTAAGCTTGTTCCCAGCTTGGAGTGCTTCTTCCTCGGATATGGCCCCCATCACCTTCCTCAGGGACTACAATTTATAGCTGAAATAATATCTCATATATACTCTCTATTCACCTTCTATAATTTACCATTCCTTGTAATACTTAAAACTTTATAATCGGTAACTTATCTTTCTCACTGTAAAGTTTGTCCCACTCAGAGATCTTTGCACAAGGGCAGGACTTTTTGACTGTTTGCATGTTTTCAAGTGCCTATAACACAAGCAAATACTTGTCAAAAGAAGCAAAGTGGAATGTTCTGAATTTAGTAGCTTTTGAAGAAGGTGAAAGGAAGATGAAAGATCAGTTAATAAAGAGATGGAAGAAAATTGATGCTCTCAAAAGAAGCTGGAGAGAACTTTAAAGTAAAACAGCAGCTTTATGGAATATGAAAGAAAGAGAGTAAGAGAGAGAATTAAAAAGGAGAGAAAGGTGGAAAAAGGAAGGGAGGACAGACAGAAGAAGGAAGTCTTTATATTAGCTTTAAAAGGTGGATGTATCCCTCTTCAAGTACGCTTCCCAAGGTGTCTCAGTTACATGGACTACTCTAATGCTGTGCTGAAGATGGCAGGTTTAAACCAGTTACATTTCTTCCTTTCGGTTCTGAAAGCCAAATAAGATCTAGGCCAAGATGCCAGTGTTGCTTGGACTGTTGACTGCCATATTCTCTTTACATACTCACATGGAAGTTAAGAGAAAGAAAGAAAATGGTGGTCAATATTGATTATCAGCTTGTCAGAATCTAGACTCAGGTGACAAATCTCTGGGAATGTATGTAGGAGAATTTCTAGATTAGGTTAACTGGGGTGGGAAGAACTAAATGTGAGCAGCATCCTTCCATGGGCCTGGGACCTGGACAACAAGAGGAGAAAGTGAGCTGAGTTTGAGCATTCATCTGTCTGTGCTTCCTGACTGTTGATGCAATGTGACCAACTTTCTCATCACCCTGTCACAGTGACCTCACCACCCTGATGGACAATACTTAGAATACAATAACTCAGAATGAAATAAAGCATTTTTTCCTGAAGTTACTTTTGTGGATCTAATGGTTTACTCTAATTATTAACTTGATTGGATCTAAAATCACTTAAGAAGCTAATAGGTAAGGAAGGATCTAGATTAGTTTATTGTCTGGGCATGCCTGTGAGGGATTGCTTAGATTAGATTAAGTGAGGAGGGAGATACCATAAATGTGGGAAAAATCATTCCACAGGCTGGGGCTCTGGACTGAATAAGGAGAAAGTTAGCTGAGCGTAAGCATTCGATGTGACCAACCACCCCAAGCTTCTGCCACCACACCTTCCTTGCCATGATGAACTATAAACTCTTCCTTTCCTAAGTTGCATTTGCCAGGCATTTTGTTCCAGCATTAGAACAAGTGACCAACACAGTCAGGTATTTTGTATTAGAAACAAGAAAAGTAACTCAGAAGCTCTCTTGGATCTTTTCTTATAAAGTCCATCCATTTGGGCTGCTATAACAGAATACAAACATTTCTCAGCTTGGGGGCCAAGTTCCAGCTCTGAGGTCACCAGTCTATGGATACCAAGCTCTATGGATGATTAGGTCTCTCATAAAAAATAGTGTAGAACTCGCTTATGTCCATCCACATTCTCTTCTGTGTATTTTAAGTCATCTTAAAATATTGGTATCTTAGCCAGGCGGTGGTGGCACACGCCTTTAATCCCAGCACTGGGGAGGCAGAGCCAGGCGGATCTTTGTGAGTTCGAGGCCAGCCTGGGCTACCAATTGAGTTCCAGGAAAGGCGCAAAGCTACACAGAGAAACCCTGTCTCGAAAAAAACAAAAAAAAGTATATATATATATATATATATATATATATATATATATATATGTATCTTAATATACTCCTGTGTATTTTAAGTCATCTCTATGACTTTTAATGCATGATCGTATATAAATGTTATGTAAATAATTGTTCTATCATTTAGAGAGTGATAGTGAGGAAAAGAATCTATGTGTTCACAACACAGTCCGTATTCTTTCAAATACTTTTCAATCTCCAGTTAGTTTAATCCAGGAATATAGAACCCATAAATGAGGCAAATCAACCATACTTTAATTTGGATAATTTGTGAACAGAAGTTTTTTTTCTATATTTTTAGAATTTGCAAAGTCCAAAGTCAAGGAGCTGGTCATCTGGCAATGTAGTAAAGAATACCTTCTAGGTCCATGTGTATTGCCTAGACCAGTTCTCCAGGATCTCTTTTGAAAGGTCACTAATTCAATGAGTGCCTAAGATCTCATGACCCAGTCCCCTCTCAAAGGCCCCTGGTAAGCTTGGAGGCTAGCGTTCTGTATGATGAATTTAATATCAGAAATAAACATTCAGACTATAGCAGACACTAATAGTTTTTATGATGTCTCCATCATAAACTAGTAATTTCTCAAAGAACCCATATCATAATGACATTACTTTGAAGGAACACTGATTTTTCAGCCCAGAGCACAATGTCTATTTCACAGAACTTTACAGATCATGGGAGAAGTCAAACACAGACTTTAGTACTCCATATCCATATCTGCCTCTTAGCTGTATTTTGAATTTATGGATAATGTTTGTTTAAAAATCTTCAAAAAGTATAACAAGGTGAAGCAATGGCTGTACAGTACATTATACTGGAAAATTTTTGAGAGAAATTTGTTGGGGAGTGCTGACAGAGAAGGCAGGATCCTGAACGTGAAATATCTGTGCCCTCTCTCAGCAACCAGCCAGAAAAGACTGGAGCTAAGGCAAAGAAAGGAACACATTGGTCTTCAAGGAAATATATAAATGACCTTAGCATCAAGATAGCCTAGAGGACAGGCAGGGACAGGGAGTCCCAACAAAGTGAAAACATCTCCTCCAAAGACATGACAGCCCTTTCTCCGTGGGAGTGAAAATGCCGGGCACGGAATTTACAACTTCAGAACTCACTGAAATAAGAACACAGAGGCATTCTTGGAGCCAGGACTCAGAAGATCAGAGTTGGAGCTATGTGGAATGTGGCTGTGATACAAAAGCCTGTGGGTTTCTGCCTTGGAACAGTGTTGTAGCCCCCTCACCAGGAATGAATGCTGGCTGTTGATTGTCATCTCTTGAGGTTGAGGAGTGGGATTCCCTTGTTCAACAGGAACTTTTGTCTACACTGGTCAGAGGTGTACTGGGATGGATTTGTGACTTGCTGCTGGGAAACGCTGTCACGAATTTATAGTGCCTGAGTTTGGGGGCGCTCATAGTACACCAACTTTTGACTGTAAGTAGTTCAGTTTCATTTGTAAAAATATCATTCTCGGCTTAAATTTGCTTGAAGTCTGAGAATCTGATCTTTGGTGCTAGAACTGGTGGTTTTCATCCATTCCCTCACCCACTTTCATATTTAATTTTGTATGTGTAATGATTTATGTTGTTTTTACAAGAATAACTAAGGTTAGACATCTAAGAAGAAAACAATAAGTTGTAAATTAAGGAAGGTATAAATATCATTGAATTCACTTACAAGCATAAATAGTTTTTCACTTTTCTCTGTTATAGGATTACTCATATTGTTGATATGTGACTATTTTGTTGGTATTACCCTAACAGTAGTTTTGGTTAATCTGTTTAGGAATTTGGGCATGACATAGAACAAGGACTATTTGTCAAAGGGATACATTTCTTACAAAGGTACACATTGATATGTATATATTCTGTAAATACAGAGAATGTTATAACATATAAAATTATTATATATAATGATGGATACAATGGTCATATTTGTGGTAAGGTTATTATTGTGGGAAATTGAGGGTAACTGCAACAGATATCTTTGAAAGCACAGGAGAGACCATTAAGCAACTCAAAACCATGAAATGTGAGAAGCAGCCAGAAAAGTAGGATTTTTCAGCTGGCAGAAAGTAGATCTACTGACCATGATAGCTATCTCCACATATTTGAGGTTCTTACAGGAGGAAGCTCAGGTCTCAGACAAGACCTCAGGAAAAGATAATGAACAATTCAGCTTTTTGAGAGATGGAGCAGAGTATCAGTGACACATATCTTCCACAAAGTAAAAATGTTACTCAGTGTGGAACCCACCATGGCTACCATATGCCATGGAAAGGTCATGTGATGTATCTCCTAGGTCAACTGTGCCTCCATGATGGTCAAAGATAAACTTTCTCTTCCTATCCCACTCTATACCCCCAGAATGTTACTATAGGGCCCCAACTGGCCTTGAACTTGTGTTCCTTCTTACTCAGCCTCCCAAGTGCAGTGATTACAGGAGTATGCTACCATGCCAACATTCTGGGTTTTTTGTTCTAAACTTGACAGCAGAGAATATAACAATTAAATTCTGGAGAACTAGTGAAACTTTGTATGAAAAAGAAGATTCCTTGAAATTTTCAATAGTATCAAATTTTTGTATAAAATAATAATGGGTGTCAGGACCTTGGCATTGAGTCTGGGGCTTAGTTAAGAAGTGTAGTCACCTAGTATGTGCAAGGCCCTGGGTTCAAACCCCCAGGGATAGAGAGGGAAGAGAATGGAAGGAGGGAGGGAAAAAGAGAGGAAAGGAGAGAGAGAGAGAGAGAGAGAGAGAGAGAGAGAGAGAGAGAGAGAGAATATAAAAAGTAATGAATAAATTCTGGAGCCAGGTGGTAGGGCTTACATCTGATTTTCATCCATGAATGACTGGGTGATTTGGACAACAGACCTATAACAACAGTACCTACTCCATAAAGTGAGGGCTAAATAGTTAATTCATTGGAAAGAGCTCATCCCAATGTCTGGCCACAATCAGCAATTAATAAGTGATTATTATTTGAGTATTAAATTACTTTGTTAACAATGGCCCTAAAAGATCAAGGCTGAGTCACATCTTTATGAAGAATGAATCTCTTAAGATTAGATGACCTAATCTAGTTATCTTGGTATCTAGATGGGATTTTCAGTAAATAAATGTAGGGAAACACAGATTTCCAGGGCCCATTGCTGATATTTCTTATCTCATTTTTGTGCATAGCTGAAAGCAACAAAGATTTATAATAGACCCACTGCACAACCATTAGGATAGTAATTATAATTTTAACAGCATGTTTCAAAGATTAAAGCACCAGAAGATTTACCAGCCTGGGCCAGCGAGATAGCTCAGCAGGTAAAGGGGATTGCTGGCAAGCTTGACCACCTGAATTCAATCCCTGGGACTCACATGGTGGAAGGGGAGAACCAATGCCTGCAAGTTTCCCTTTGACCTCCACTTGAGCACCTACTCATACATGTGTGTGTGTAAACACACACAGAGATACACAAACACACACAGAGAGAGACAGACAGACAGACACATACACACACCCACACACAAATACACACACACAAAGGATTCATCAATCTGAATGTTTTACAAGCTCAGCATCACCCAATCTGAAGTCTTGATCCTCTCCTTCCAATCCTAACAATAAAAGTTCTTAGTCGTTTCCAGAATCACCTTTTGAGTAGGCAATTCTACCCCTACTTAATTTCCTTCAAACACATTTCCTCCTTTGTAAAAACTACAGAAGTCTCCTTAGAGCTTCCTGGTATCTTGCTGGATTGCTATGTTCCTCTCTCAAGGCTTCTTGTGTCTCTCTTCTCTCCTACACAGTCGTGAAGAAGGCTTTCTACACTACAGAGAGGACCTATTTATACTCCCAGCTACCTACAGCCAAAGCCCTGAGACCGGGACTAGACATTTACAGCTCTTTATGGTTGAGTTTACCTTGCCAGCCTTGACTTCTCCCATTCTTGTTTAGCCTTGAAGGATCTTGGTGATTCTGCCTACTGCCTATCCTCTCACAACACAGAGTACCAGGACTTCTGGGCTCTGTTTTCATGACTTGCCTTCCCTGCAAGCCATTCTTTCCCCAGTCTGAAAGCCTCCATTCGATCTTTATGGCTGAACTCTAATATCACCACCATCAAGTTCTCTGCCTTAGGCTTACCTCCACAGAATCCTGAACTTATGCAGCCTTTTAATATCCATTAAGGTTATAGCTGGCTTGACAGCAGCAGAGTAAATGTATAAATGTCTTTCTGTGCTGATGCAATCAGGCAGGTTTTAAAACAGATGAACTCTATTTTTTACATCTTAACTTCAACTGGTAGCCCAACCCTTAGCATATAGTGAGTACTCAAAGAGGTTGATAAGTGACTACACAAAAATTTTTATCTTGGAGATATATATATATATATATATATATATATATATATATATATATATACCCTTTTTAACAGCATACAAAAGAGATGCACCTCTCTGCCTCATTAGAATTTATCTGTTGCTATTAATGATTTCTATCACTATATTTGTGCAAGCAAATGCCTACCTGGAGAGATTATTTTTCCCTCCTCATGAGATGTCAGTGAATGCAGTTAAAAAGAGAGAGGTCCATCATCCAGTCATTCATTTGATACCGTCCAAGGTCAGTCTCTGGAATCTTCCATTCCAAAAATATAAAGCAGGAAAAACACCCACAGTGAAAAGGTAAAACAGGTAGCTGTGTCCAGGAATACCAGCTAAGAAGACTGGAAAATGTGCTAATGTAGGATACTGATTGATGAGGGTTGCCCATCTCTTTAGAAGGGTGGGCACTTTCATGGTGAGATGAGAACTGGATGATGGAAGGGAACAGCCATGAAAAGATGTGGGGTGGCGAGGACAGTGAGGGCAGGCTGAGCAGCAGGGAACAAAGACAGTGAGTGCCATCTGCAGCACTAGCCAGGCGGCATACGATTTCATCCTCAAAAGAAGGCTAGCCACTTTCAGAGACAAAGAGACCGACCACCGGGGCATGAAATGATTTCTCAGAGCCATATTTTTGAAAGCTAAAGGAGTAATTATTATAAGTGAATTCTGACTGTCTCAAGAATGCAGATTCAAAATTCCAAGCTAAAGTGAAATGATTTAAGACGATGTTAACTTCGTATTATGTATTAGCATACCATTATAAATATGACAAGGAAATACACTGAAGCCCTTAATACATTAGTGATGTTAGAATGGATATTCAAGCCACTGCTTTTAAATTCTATTTTTATTTATTGAAGGGACATGCATGTGCTTGACATGCTTGTGGAGGTTAGAGGACAGCAGCTGCAGGGTTTGACTCACCCCTTCCTCCCACCATGTGGGTCCTCAAGGATCACTGGGGTCTTGAAGCTTGGTGTGAGCACCTTTCCACTGAGCCACTTTGCTCACCCTTCTAACAATCTTTAAGGTTTTCCTCACTTGCAAACTATATTCTTCAAAACCTTTTTGTTCACTCGGAACAATGACAGAATTATGTAACAAACTTCACTATAATGAAATTGTAATAGATCACACTATCTATACAAATTTAAGTAAAACTAAAACTCAGATATGTGGGAATATAAACTTTTAAGATTTTTTTTAAAGTTTAACAATCCAAACAAGTGACAATTTAATGTTCTGAGACAACATTTGTCAATTGAGCATTGTTTCCTGCTGGGTGCTGAAACAGTCTGTCAATTCTTTAAGGCTTCAGTAGAAGATTAAACGAATCAGAAAATGTAACTGTGAAGCCGTTGAGAATCCTTCAAAAAAACCAGGGCAAACACAGTGGACAATGAACAGATGCACCCTTGTTCCATCTAACAAATTATTCCATCAGGGGTCAGCAACCACCAAAAGACTAATTAAAATGTTAATGGATAGCCCATTAACTTTCTCCCTTGTGTCAGAGTCAACTTGAGGTGACATGGAATTTAATTACAGCTATAGTAGGAGACATTTCTTAATACGAAGGTACCCGAAGACTCCACATGAAGGTACTACCTCAATTAATGCACATAATAAATATGCCTGTTACCTTCAAGTCCCAGGCTACAGATATATTAAATCTGAATAAGGAAAGTCCTTCCCAAGAAGCTCAACTTTCTCCTTACTCGATGGCAAGATTCAAGTTTTGAAGGCCAGTTCTTGGCAGAGGAGTTAAACTAGAAACCATCCCCATGTCTAGCACTGTAACCAGAAATCAGAAAGAGAATTTGGGTTGGTGAATTCCTTCATCATCAAAGAAGCTTATCACCAGGAAATACTTGAGTCCAGACACATGGCAGGATTCTCACTGGTCATCTAAGATTTCTAAGATTTATTTTCCACTACAGTTACACTTTCCCTGCCCAAGTGGCAATAATAAACATCTTACATTTGCCCAAAGACCTCATTAGAACTATGGACTCTAGTTATCAATTCAGCAAGAGATTGGAAGGAACGTGTCTCTGTCTGGCACTGTCAGCCTCGCTTTAGAAGAGGTTGCAGAGCCCGGCTCACAAAAGGCCCTCATTACTAAGAAAGAAGCAAACAGTTTGTAGTGTGCTTTGTGCCTCTGAGATCTGTGATTGATTAGACCTCAGGATTCTAAGAAGGAATATGGCCCAATTAAGTTGGGGGTTTATAAAACACATGTGAGGGAGAATGGAGGATTTCATTTTTAAACCGCCCCCCTGTGGTTTTAATAAAATATGTCACTGGCATTAGTTGGCACAGTGTGCCTTCTTCGCCCCTTCCTAACAAAGCTGGACAAGCTTTAAAGGGCGTGGGATGTCTGTCTTACCCCATGGGCCCATGTCTGTTGGTCAGTTTTGGAAATTAAGCCTCCAACAATAACCAAAGAACGTTTACATTTACATCCAGGATAATGAACAGGTTTCAGGTTCCCTGCTAAGTCCACTCAATTAGTCGAGGCTGCCTGGAGTTCCGCGTGGAACAGAAAAGCAAGGTGGGCTGGCTTTGTGAGAGAGCACAGGGCAGTTGATTTACATCTACTGTAGATGAGGGAAGAAAGGAGCTGTCCCTCATACCATGCACTTACTGACATTCGGGGAGTCCTTGGGAAACAACTGAGACTCAAGGATTGTTCCAGGGAATCATGATAAAGAATCAAATTTCCATACCAAACAGGAAAAAATTGCAAAATGTACCTGTGTGTGTGTGTGTGTGTGTGTGTGTGTGTGTGTGTGTGTTACTTTTAATTTCTTATTAGTAAAGCTTTGCATTTATGCATTGACCCATTCAATATATATTCATTGGTTGTTTATATATACTATTTTAATCCACAAATAAAAACCATGTATATTTTGACACAGGCATTTAAGTTAAGCTACTTTACTTATCTATTACCCAAACACTGTTTATGTGATGAGAACACTTAAAATCCATTGCCATGCAGTTTTCAAGTGTGAACAATAGTCACCATGGTTATGTTAGCCCTGAATGTCTTCTCTCTAACTGAAATAAAGTCCTCTGGTCAGCGTTTTCCCAACCTCCCACTCACCCTAGCCTCTGATAACCAACATTTCTCTCTGTTTCTATGAGTTAGACTTGTTGAGATTCCACACAAGTGTTAGTCAGATTTTTATAGCTGAGACAGATACCCAAGAACAATGATTTTAAAGGAGCAAAGATGTATTTTAGGCCCTCCTTTTATTCCAGGCTTGCTTGTCTCTGTTGCTTCTCTGCACTGTGCATAGTGAGGCAAAGCGTCATGGGAGAAAGGCTGAGGTAGGGCAAAGCCCACAGGAAGCAGAATGATGAATGGGGTCAGACAGGGACCAGCAGCCAGGAAGAACTTCAAAGGCATGCTGGCAGGGTCATTCTTCCTCCAGCTAGGCCTTACCTTCTTCAGCACATGAGTCTGTGGAGAATACTTCAGACTCAAATCATGCAGCATGCCAGTGACATCATAAAGTATAAATCTTTCTGTGTCTGGATTATGTTGATTAAAATGTCTCTGGATTCATCTGTGTTGTTCCAAATGACAAAACTGTCCTTCTTTTTTAAAAAACAATAGTATTCCATTGTGTAAATTTACTCTTTTTTTCATCTATTTTTGAGCATTCAGGTTAATTGTGTCCTTCTACTAATTATAACAATATAATTTATATATGGTTTATATGTACATGTAGTACTTATTTATAGCACATATAAACAGAAGTTATTTAATAGCATGCTATATTTAAGTAAAAAAGATATTTATTGACTACATTATTTCAGGAGCTTGGACACATAACAGGAAACAAATCACCAACATTTACACTCTACGTGAGGAAAAATAAAAATATATTTAAAAATTTTGCATATGTAGATATTCTAAGGGCTGAGAATAAAGCAAAGAGAAATTATCATTATTATTATTAAGGCCTTTCATATGAAACAGTCAGGGAAGGAAAGCTCCCATGAAGGTAACATTTGAGGAGAGCCTAAATGGTGTGATGAAGGGGCAGGCTCTTATGGAAGAGCAAGACCTCAACAAAGGAGAGCCCTCAGTATGCCTGGGGGACAGAAGGGGTTTCATGCCCCTACCTAATGGGGCATATCATTGGAGAGAATGTCAGTGTGGTGGTTTGAATAGGAATGCCCCCATAGACGCATGCGTTTGAGTGCTTGGCCCTAGAGAGTGATACTGTGAGCAAGTGTGGCCTTGTTAGAGAACATGTGTCACTGTGAGAGCAGGCTTGGATGTTTCATATGCTCTAGCTATGCCTAGTGTAGCACATAGTTTCCTTCTGCTACCTGCAGATCAAGATGTAGGACTCTCAGCTCCGTCTCCAGCACACAGGCTGTGCTTCCAGCCATGACAATAAAGGATTAAACCTCTGGAACTGTAAACCAGCCCCAATTAATTGTTTCCTTAGTAAGAGTTGCTGTGATCATAGTGTCTCTTCACAGCAATCCAAACCCTAACTAAGACAGTCAGAAATAACGAAGAGAGGGCAGAGCAGCCAATGAGGATTCTGTCTTGTAGGACATTGAGCAGTACTATCCTTCGTTGCGAAGCAGAAAGTCATCAGTCAAGAGTTCTGAGGACTGTGGAAACCTGGACACCAAAGTGATGGGCAGAGGTTTACAGACTACAGAGAATGTTATGGTGATCATCATAAGAGATGGCAGCATAGACCACATCAGTTGTGGTGGAGATGGGAACCCATCACATTCAGGGCATATTTGGGAAGTGATGATGATAGAGGAGAAGTGAGGTCTCAGAGAAAGGGTTGGGGTCAGGAAGATGTCACTGTTCATGAACTAAGCATTTAAGAACATACATTTTTCCTGCATTAAGATGGGCAGGGTTATAGAGCAGCCATTTTAGGAAAAACAAATTCGTCATTGACATGCTAGGTTCTTCTTAATCATTAGAATGAACTTCATTCAGGAAATTCATCACTTAATAAATCAACCAAGTCCAATAAGTCAACTTTAGAAACAAAATGTTCATCTAACTAGTGTCAGGTTTATGAAGTTTTAACAGATGCATATGTTTGTGAAACTCCGATTGCAATCAAGATACAGAATGTTTTTAGGATTTATGAAAGTGTGTGTGTGTAGGGGGAGTCTTTGCCCTGGAGGAGATGGGAATGGGGGGTGAATTGGGGGGAAGGCGGGGGGGGGGGAGGACAGGGGAATACGTGGCTGATATGTAAAATTAAATTAAATTATAAAATAAAAAATTCTAACTTAAAAAAGGTGTGTGTGTGTGTGTGTGTGTGTGTGTGTGTGTGTGTGTACATACTCTCTCACTCAATAACTTCAACGTCACAGCAGGCGTGTTGAGGTCAGGAAAAAACTTGTGGAGTCAGGTCTCTCCTTCCACCATGTGGACCCTGGGGACTGAACTCAGGTCAGCAGGCTTGGCAGCAAGCGCCTTTACCTGCTGAGCCATCTCAGCAACCCCAGACACGGAATTTTTTTTAACAAACCTCTGAAGTTTTCTTTGTCCGAGTCAGACTCTCAGCTGCCACAGACCTCAGACAATGGGTCTGCCCTGTCCTTTCGCTTATGGTTCCCTCATAACCTCCGTTTAAATGTGGTCACATGGATGGAAATCTCTCGGGCTGACTTAGACTAAGAGCAATGTTTTCATGATTTCTCCTGTACATCAGCATTTGATTTCTTTTGTATATTTGATGTATATTGCTTACTCGCCAATTGCTGAGTGGTGAGAGCTCTTTCTATAGCCTGGATAGTACTACCTAGACACATAGAGGCAGAACAAATACTATCTCCCAGTCTGTGCCTTGCCTTCTCTTTTGAAAGTATAAACTGAGGACCAAAACTTTAATTTTTAATTTTCTTAAAGGTTCATTTATTGAACTTCTTATTTCAATTTTTTTATTTCCAAAAACAAGTTTCTATCTCAAGGTTCTAGAAAATTGTTACACTGAATTATCTTGATACATTTACAACCTTCAACTGACTATAGCGATGATGGCTTGTTTCTGGACTCCATTGTGCAGAGCTGATCTGTGTGGGGCCAGTCCCACACCATCTTGTGTGTTATGGCGGAAGTTCTTGATTTATCTTTCCAAACACTAGAAGAAGGTTGCTGTTACTGATATCTGGGATTTCTCACCATTCCTTGATGGCGTCTCAGCCCTTTTGCCTGTGATCGAATGCGTGTGCCTGTCTGTCTGATTGCATGTGGTATGTGTGAGGTTTATGCACATGTGTGTGTGCTGGTGCTGCACATTCATGGTTCACTGAGGAGGCCAGAGGAAGCCATCGGTGTCCTGGTCCATGACTCTCCACTTACTTTGAGAAAGGGTCTCTTACTGAACCTGGTGTTAGGCTGGCAGCCAACAAGCCACAGCATTTCTCCAGTTTCCATCCCTCATCCCCCCGCTACCCCCAAACACACACATACGCAGTGATAGGGTTATAATTGGGCACAAGCCCACAACTCACTTTTTACAAGGGTGCTAAGGATTCAAATTCAGGTCCTCATGCTGATACAGCAGGCACTCTCACCCTCTGAGCAAGCCTTGGCTCTTTAATATTTAAATATATTAAGTTGTTTGTGTTCTAGATTTGAAGTAATTTATGTTTTGAGTTAAATCTGATTAATATACATTCTTACAAAATTAGTAAGTAGGTACAATAATGTCCTCATTTCATAGAGGAGGAAACTGAGCAGCCTGTCCATATTTAAGGAGCTGGTAAGTGGTGTAGACTAGATCCAAAGCCAGCAGTCTGGCTCCAGAGCTTCCTTGTTTATATTCAGCTGTGCTGCTGATAAGCATCAAGTATACATGGTATTCAAACCTTTAAACCTGAGCAAGATCATGGAGCGGTGAGAAGATGTCAGGGCATGTGCCCAGGACAACTCTAGTGTTGAGAAGCAAGAACAGTGAGATGGGGCCAACAAAGGAGACTATAAGGAAGCAGTGGATAAGACAGGAAAACCAGGAGAAAAACATAAAACCATAGGAAGAACTTGTTCCAAAGAGGGAAAGGAAAATCGTGATAGGTACTTCTGAAAGGTCATGTGCAGGGAGTCTTGGAAAACCAGCCTTGGATTTGATCACACAGTTCACTTAAGACCTTGATTTAAAAAAAAAGCCGGGCAGTGGTGGCACACACCTTTAATCCCAGCACTCGGGAGGCAGAGGCAGGCGGATCTCTGTGCGTTCGAGGCCAGCCTGGTCTCCAAAGCGAGTTCCAGGAAAGGCGCAAAGCTACACAGAGAAACCTTGTTTCAAAAAAAAAAAAAAAAAAAAAACAGCTTTGATAGAGACATGGGGAAAGTTCAGCTTGGGGTGTGTTCATAGGATGAGAAGAAAGAGAGCTGGTGAGTAAAGACAACTGCGCATGTGTGTATTTTTGTGTGCATGTGGGGGGGGTGCACACGTGCATGTTGGGGCAATGGGCAGTAGTTGAGGATGGGGGGTAAGGACATAAATTCAGGTTTGTGAAATAAATAAATCAGATAATCTACCGAAGAAAGACTATGAGTGATGGAGAGGAAGAAAGAAGAAAACTCATACTTTGTAGTTTTCACATAGTTCCAAACACATATACTTTGCCATATGAGTGACATGCGTCTTCCTGTGAGAACACGGGCTGTAACCCCCTTTCCACAAGAATGTTAAATAACACCTTCTCAGGTCTCATGTATGAGGTATTTGCCTAAAGTACTGAACTCTAAATCTCATATGAAGTTCAGATTTTATAGCTATGTGGCAGGGACACTCTGACAGCCTTTGAGCTAGTTCCCGGAGTCTTGATAGTCAATACCCAGAAGGACTGCTTGAACACTTCCAAGGACTTTGCCCGTTGTCTCAGATCTGCTCTGTGTCAGTCAAATCATGTCTTTAGAGAACTAAATGAAATTGGAACTTAATGGATAACACACCCCATCTACCACTTGGCTGTATTCCCTGTGAGACTTGTTCTTGCTACTTATCTAGGCAAGTATGGGTTCCCACTGCTATCTTTCTGTATGGAAATAAGCTCTGTGATTCATAAAAATGTACTCTATTCACTTTACTTTAACCATACACAATACCACAGGAATCACATTCTTAAGGATGCCATTGAGGACAGGGTTGAAACCAGTGCCAAAAAGAAGAGTCAAGTGAAAGGAGTAATACAAATTGCTAAATGGTCTTATTAATGAAAAAAACAAAACAAAACAAAACAAAAAACCCACAGCCAGATATTGGAGTGAAAGCTGAGAGATCTGAGAAGCAGAGCAGCAAGCCACGAGTTCTTACTGCTAGGAAATCTTCAGCTGAAAGAGAGAGCTACTTCCTGTATACTGATGCCTACATACCTTTCTGTGCCCTGACATCTTACTTACTCTCTCTGCCCAGCTACATCACTTCCTCTTTCCGCCCAGCTCTACCACTTCCTGCCTGTCTGTCCAGACCTCCAGACCTCTATGGTTAACTAGTGCTGGGATTAAAGACAAGTGCCACCATGCCTGGCTCTGTTCCCAGTGTAACCTTGAACTCACAGAGATCCGGATGAATCTCTGCCTCCCAAGGGCTAGGATTAAAAGGCGTGTGCTACCACTGCCTGACCTTTATAGTTAATATAGTGGCTTTTCTCTCTGATCCCCAAGCAAGCTTTATTTGTTAGAGCACAAATAAAATATCACGACAGAAAGGAAAGAAAATTATCCCATTTCTAAGAGAACAATAGAGCAGGGAATAGGTGTGCCAGGTGGTATGACAGTTGGTGGCTTCTGTTTTCTATGTGGGGGAAAAAAAGAGCCCGTCAGCTCAACGTGAGGCGAGGCAAGGAAGTTGCGAAGGCATAAGTAAAATGCAAAAGGTGTGGACTAAAAGAGAATGAATTAAATAGATTAGAAAAACACAGAATTCTCTGCTGGTAGCTATAAGGACCTGCTTGAGACAAGGCTCATGAATTCCAGATGAGGTTCTGTCAGATGACACAGAATGAGTACCTCTCCTTTCCTAAGTGGCCGTTCTCATTCTGGTAGCATTATTAGCTGGTAAGAGAGATCTTTAATGTTTTTTAATTGACCCCAGGAATCTCTATAAGATTTGGCAATTAAAGTATTATATCAAAAATAACTTTTTGGCTTAGATAATTTTATAGTGGCCATTTAAAGAAATGTCTTCTTTGAAATCTTCTAGGACTGCCAAGATGGCTCCCCATGCAAAGGTTGAAAGGAGAGAACTGCGTTCCACAAGTTTCTCCTGCCGTGCACACAACCTCCTACCCTCCACAAAATAAATAAATGGAATGAAAATGTTCACAATGAAGTATTTGGAGGGAAGGGGGCATCACATGTGCACTTTTCTCTTCAATGGTTTTGAAAAACTTTTTTAAAAGTACTTGTAAGTGCAAAAGGAAATGCACATGGTGGTGTGTTTCAAGGTATCACTAACAAACACGTTATTTTATGATGTAAAACCACGTCCTTCATGAGACTGGAAACCACAAACCCTGTCACACTGAGGAGAAGCTAGAGCAAACAGAAGGAAACAACAATCAGTATTAGATCAAGAAGGGTGAGCACTGTGGGGTTCCTCTCAGGCCACACCTGCAACACACATGGAAGGTTCAGTCCATGTAGGATCTGCATTGGGCAGGGGAAGTCCACCAAAGTAATGCAAGATTCTGCTTTGTTTTGTTTTGTTTTACTTCAGCATTGACCTTTATTTGTTCTAAAGTTTTGCTGTGTGTGTCCACCCTCTCTGGCCTTCATTTGTTCGATGCCGGTAGCAACTTTCATCAAATGGTAGTGGTCAAACATGTGCCCAGACTTTAAACATTTCTGGGAAAAATATTACTTCATGATAAGAACAAGCTTCCCTGTAATTCCTGTAATTTACATGTGTGCAGCTTTTAAAATGATGAAAAAATTATATATAAAATTATACATATTCTTAAAAAGCATTGTAGTGGTGGTAAAATTAATAATGAAACACAGACATAAAAATACCACCCAGTTCCACTTAATCGGTCATCAAAGTAGAATTTGTGGAATCAAGAGTGGGATGGGAGTCAGTAGGGTCAGCATGGAGAAAGAGGCATAGTAAATATCCTTATTAAAATAAAATGAAAAAAGTTTTAAAAGAAGGATGTATTGCATTTATTATAATGCAAAACTGGTTTAGAACATTAAAAATCTGTAAAATAAAAATAATATTTTAAAGAAGACTTTTTTTCATAAATATAAATAAAACTGATAAGAAAGGGCAACCAAGACAGGTTTCTGTTACTTTGCTCTTTGAGGGCATGATGTTGATCACCTTGCAAGGTATTTAAAACATACCCATCAACAAGCCAGTAAAACTTCAGGGTTTCTGTTTAAGTCAGTGGTTGTCAACCTTTGTAATGCTGGGACCCATTAATATAATTCCTTATGAGCCCCAACCATAAAATTATTTTCATTGCTACTTTATAATTGTGATTTTGCTACAGTTATGAATCGTAATGTAAATATCTGATATGCAGGATATCTGACATGCTACACTTGTGAAAGGGACCTTTGACACCCAAAGGGGTTGGTACCCACAAGTTGAGAGACATTGGTCTGAACAGGAGTACCGCAAACTAGAGTATGAATGAAAACAAAATGGAGCTCAACTGAAAGAGGAGACAGAGAACTTTAGATGAAAAGAAAGAAGAGTATGAAATCCCAATGAGCCAAGTCTTGTGCAGTTGACTTGGTTTACAGAAAATATGGGACTCTGGTGACTAAGGGAAACTATTGTCAATACTATAATATCTACAGTCTGTGGTGAAAACTCTAAATGTTCCTAAACTTTTACTGAATCAGTTTGTCAATTTTCTTGAAACTGGATTCTGTCACTTTACAGGAACTCTATTTAACTCTGAAATTCTTTTTGAAAATGAGTATTTTAATTTAGGGTCTAGAGGAATTTGTTCATGGAGTCTTCGTTTTTTCCTCACAGCTCTCTCTCCCCTCAATCCCTTCCTCGATTTGGTGTCCACTCCTTCTCCCCACTTGATTGTCCCATTTCTCCACCTCACCCCAGCACACTCCTAAAATCTATCTCCCTCTCCGGGGGAGATAAATGTGTCCTCCCTAGTCTCTTTCCCTATACCTAACCTCTATGGGTCTACAGATTGTAGCTTTAATGGGTAACATCCAGATATAAGCAAATAGATAACATATTTTTATCTTATCTGGGTCTGGGTTACGTCACTCAGGATAATTTTTTTATAGTTCTATCCATTTGCTTGCAAATGTCATAATGCCATCTTTTCTAAGAACTGAGTAATACTCCATCGTGTAAATGTACCACATTTTCTTTATTGATTCTTCTCTAAAGAAACATCTAGGCTGTTTCCCGTTTCTGGCTACTATGAATACAGCAACCATGAACATGGTTGAGCAGGTGTCCCTTGGTAGGATGAAGCATTCTTTGGGTATGTACCCAAAAGTGGTACAGATGGATGCTAAGATAGATGGATATTGGTTTTTAGAGACAGGGTTTCTCTGTTTAGTTTTGGTGCCTGTCCTAGATCTCACTCTGTAGACCAGGCTGGGCTGGAACTCATAGAGATCCACCTGGCTCTGCCTCCCAAGTGCTGGGATTAAAGGTGTGCACCACAACCACCACCACCACCACCACCACCACCACCACCACCACCACCACCACCACCACCACCACGCATGCGGCTCATCTCTTGTATTCTATTAGTGAAGTCTGACTCTGTAGATCCTGTTCAAATTTGCAAATTTTTCATTCCCAGCATCCCCTCAGTTTGGGTTTTTTTCACCCATTCTACTTCCATTTTCACATGTTAAACAGTTTTATTCATTTCCTTGCACTGTTTGTGTTTTCCTGGATTTCTTTAAGGGATTTATTTGTTTCCTCTTTAAAGACCTCTATCATCTTCACATCGACTGTTTTTTATGTATTTTTCTTGGGATTCATCTATGTTGGAATTATCAGTGGCTGCTGTGGTAGGGTTACTGGGTTTTAGTGGAAACATACTGCCCTGCCTGTTGTTATTGATTGTGTTTTTAGGATGGCTTCTTGGCATCTGGGAGACAATTATAGGTCTGGGTGATTATATCTGATTTTATCTATGTTGGATGAGTGTTCTGTTCTTTGGCCTGCCTCCTCCCTGCACTTTAGGAGAGTATGGTGGCTGTGTGCTGCCTGATAGAAAATTTTCTGTGGACCTGTTTCCCTGTCCTGCTCAACTGGTGTGTTCCCTGGTTATATCTGCTGTTGTTGGAAGCCAAGATAATGAGATGAGTTGTGGCAAGGAAAGTTTGGGAAGAAAATTCCTTTGGGGCTGAGGTCAGAGAGAAAAGGGAGACTATAGCAGGTTTTCTGTTACAGAGCTGTGGGTGAGACTAGAGGGATTGGATCTGGGGAAGAAGGAGAGGTGTAGATCTGACATTAGCCTACTTGCTTCTACTGCAGGAGTGGCCCTTAGGTGAGCAGGGGGTGCCTTCTGTTTGAGGGGGTTTGGACAAAGCAAAGAGTGGGGGGTAGGGGTAGAAGCGGAAGATCTGTGGGATCCACAGGAAGTGGAGCAGGGAGCAGAGGAGGCTGCCACAGGTGTTGCTGCAGAGCTGGTCATGAGACTCAGGGATTGGATCTGGAGAAATAGAGCGGAGTTAACTATCTTAAGGTCCATGCTGGTTTCAATCTTCTCTCAGTTAATGTGGTTGAGCACTGAGTGATCTGCCCAGCTCCTCTTTCAACCTGCCATGAAACTTTAGAACAACCCAAGTAGTTTCTAAGAATTTTGGTAATAGAATTCTATCAGTATGATCCATTTGCACACACAAGTGTGTGTGTGTTACCAGTTTTTTTTGTATGAAATGATATCAACCTAAGATTGACAAAATTTATAGAACAAAAATATAAAATGAAAACACAATTTCTTTCTTCTTAACTCGTGACCAGTCTTTTGACCCAAAGATAAGCTATTTAGATTATTTTTATGTATGCATTAGCGACTAAGTGCATGGGTGTGTATACATTTGCATAACACATTACATGAATTGAATTGAATAGCAAGGACTGTGAGAATTTTTATATTGAAATAATCTGTTGACAAATTACGTTTTGAGAGTTTATATACTTTATTTTCCCATCAGTAGAATATGCGTGTATTTGTTTTTTTTTTATGTGGCCCCAACAATGAATTTTCTTAGTGGGGAAAGAGGTGCAGGGGATTGAACTCAGGGGTTCCCACAGTAGGCAAGTTTTCTACACTGAGATGTCTTCAGCCTCAAACTAGATTTTTAATCATATGGACATAGTAGGAAACAAAGGATCACCAGTTTTGCTTTTGTCAACTTTTTTTATTTATGGAGTATAGTCAATATATTTTCTCACTGGGGCTATTGATATTAACTTTTCTGTTAAGAGTTTACCAACTTGCTTTTTCCTACTACATTTTATTTTGTGTGGTTAAAGTGAAAACCCTCTGTAAATTTGAGAAAAGTTACCATCTAAAGTTATATGTATTTATGTATTTCAAATATTTTTCAAAGTTAGCCGTGTGTGTGTGTGTGTGTGTGTGTGTGTGTGTGTGTGTGTGTGTGTGTTGTTTCCATGTGGGTGTTCTCTCACATGCATACATATGTGGTAGCCAGAAGTCAACATCTGGTGTCTAACATTATTGCAATCTAATTTATTTTTTGAGACTGATCCTGCAGTGTGTCGATTTTCTTACCCCTCTCTTTCCCATCCCCACCTCAGCTCAAGTACTACTGTGCCTCCAAACCTGACTTTTCATGCTAGTTAGGCTGCCATTATTGTTGTTGTTCATTTACAAAACTATGCTTAAAGTCTTTCCAAAACAGATTATTTTTTCTGTGTATGGGTGTTTTCTTGCATGGAAATATAAATATGAACCTTGTGCATGCTCAATGCCTCACAGTTCAGAAAAGGAGGTTAGATCTCTACATTAGAGTTGGAGATATTTGGGAGCTACCGTGTGGATGCTGGGAACTGAACCCAGGTTCTCTGCAAGAGAAGCAATCACTCTTAACCCCTGAGCAATCTCTCCTGTCCCTTAGTCTTTTTAAAACATCATTTGAATGTGACTTTTCAACTTTGGTGTTTTGTATCCTTCCAATAAAGCCTTGTTATATCAAAACTGTATATGAATTCACAATGTTTTGTCTAGTAATTTCATGATATTACTTTTAAATCTTTGTTATACTTTAAAGTTATTTTAAATTAATATTATGATTGAAATCTACTTTGTTTTTCCAATGGTTAGCAAGATTATCCAATATTATTTTCGATTTTGTTCTTTTTCCCCTGATCTGGCCTTCATAATGAACTAATTCACCAGAAATATTTGTATCAATTACTGGGCCATTAATCATATCTCCTGATCTATATTTTTTAATGACCTAAAATTCTTAGTATCTGCGTGTGATTAAACATTTTACTATACAATAAATTAGTGTTCTTTTACCACTTTTCTTTTCCACATTGTACTTGATACACTTGCATGTTTACTTTTATAAATGTGCTGTGTCAATATTATACTAACAAAGGATTTGGAGTATTTTAATAAGAGTGGCTAAAGACACATTAATTGATTGCTTTACAATGTTGGCTCTGCCCTATACACGAAAAGAGGTACTGTTTTCTTTATCAAGGTTAATGCCATTCTTAAAATGTAAGAATTTCTGTTTGTATAAGTTTTACAAATGCAATCTTCTATCCATTTTCTCCAACACACACTTGCTTCCTACTGAGACTTTCTTTTTGTTTATTAAGATTTTTTTTATTCATTTTACATACCAACCACAGATTCCCATCTCTTCCCTCTTCCTGCCCCCCCCCACAACCTTCCCTCCCCCTAACCACCCCCATTTCCTCTTCCAAAAGGTAAGGCCTCGCATGGGGAGTCAGCAAAGCCTGTTACATTCAGTTGAGGCAGGTCCAAGCCCCTCCCCCCTTCATCAAGGCTATGCAAGGTGTCCTACCATAGGTATGGGCTCCAAAAGGCCAGCTCATGCACCAGGGATGGATCCAAACCAAGCTAGTGGGAATTCATGAACTTTAGACCAACAGCTGTGGAGCCTCCATGGGACTGACCTAGGCCCTCTGCATAAGTAAGACGGTTGTATAGCTTGATCTTCGTAAGGGGCCCACTGGATCGGGATCCATCCCTGGTGCATGGGACTGTTTCTTATAGCCAGGAGGAGTTACGTGTTCACTTCACAGCCAGTGTTCTAGCTACTATTTACCCTACTGAGTTTCAGAGGGATCATTTTTCCTTTTTAAAGATTTTAAAATATTTTCTAAGGAAATAATCATTTTACTTGTAAATGCTGATAGTTTTGTCCCTACTTTCTATTTCTTCCAGTATCTATTCCTTTCCTCTTATAAAAGAAAATGGTTTGGCAGACTATGATAGCTGGGAGCCCCCCAGAGGAGCCAAGGAGCTTACCTCATTGTAACCAAGAAGCAGAAAGGAAGAGGAAAGGACCAGAGCCTGATAGACATCCCCTCCAAGGACATATACCAGTGACCTCACTTTTTCCCAATAAGCTCCACCCTCTGAAAGTTCAGTAAGCTGTAGCCTCTCTCAGGAACCACAGAGTCATCATTTACACTAAAGCATGATCTGTGGGGTCATTCAAAATCCAACATATGACTCTTGTTTGTTTCTCTTTCAACATTTACATTGTTCTTCTTGAACACTATTAAATAAGACTAACATTGAGCCGGGTGTTGGTGGCGCAGGCCTTTAATCCCAGCACTCGGGAGGCAGAGGCAGGCGGATCTCAGTGAGTTCGAGGCCAGCCTGGGCTACCAAGTGAGCTCCAGGAAAGGCGCAAAGCTACACAGAGAAACCCTGTCTCGAAAAAAAACAAAAACAAAAACAAAAACAAAAAAAAAGACTAACATTGAACATGATTTTCTCTTGTACTATTTGCTTAAGTTGGAATAGTAGGCACTGATTTTTATGTATTTTTCAAATATAAGCGTTTAAAGTATATATTTACCTCTGTTTATAGTTTTAATTTTGTTTCATAATTTTGATGCATTATCTGCTTGTTATAATTCACTTCTAAGTACTTTCTAAGCCTATAGACAGAGGAAGTTGGAAACGACCTTTGTACATATCTAGTTTCTCATAGAAATTTTTGTCATTAAGGTTCAGCAAATTCTTCAGGATATCTTTTGTTTCTGTATCAGTTCTTTCAAGAACATGGAGGACCTTTTAATATCTAGCTGATTTTTTCTTTCTTATAAAACTATTCTATCATTGAATATATTTGCATGTACATAGGTTTCTGGGTATGAAGCTCTTGCTGTGCAATCTTTAGCATCCCCTATTGATGACAAATTGTCTATTGTTCAATCTCCATCTCTTTCATATCCACTCATTGATGGTTCCAGTCCTTTTCTTATTTCTTTCCCATGCCTACTGTAGTTGTTAGCAATTCTTTTGTCTTGTTGTAATTTTGTGAACCCAGACCTATTTATGACTAAACGATTTTGCCACATTCTGCTTGTCTTTCTTCCATGTTACTTAAGTCTGTTTTGCATTTTGTTTTAGGGTGATGTCCTTATTTTTCAAGTCATGCATGAAGGGTAATAGTTGCATGAGCTATAGATAATTAGAGGAGATTGTTTTACTTCCATTATGTCCTCTATAAAATTCATTGTGTTGAAAACTGGGCTAAACACTTCAGGGATTAACTCACTAAAAAAGGCCTCCAAACCATCCCTACCATGAAAGCGGCCCAAAATCTGATTGACCAGAAGCATACATTAGACCACTTGTCTTAGCAACTGCATGGCAGCATCTATTGACCAAATGCAATTCAGTTTCTAAGTAAGTTTCCAGAAGAAACATATTCAGGTGTGATGCACCCAGCATTAACAAACTGGAAAGTGCTCAAATATCTCAACTCCAAAATGAAAAACAAAATGTAGGAGACTCACATAAAACAGACTGAGGTTGTGTGGATGGATCTCTGCCATATAACTAGTCCCTCCAAATGAAGCATTCCCTAGCAGCCAGAAGAGGGAGTCTCACTGGACTCAGGAAGCTAATGAATATTGCCAGTATCCAGAAGCCAAAGAACTATATAAGAATCAAGAAGCCTCAAAGGTTCCAAAATTCACAATGCCCATATTAAAGGCTGGATAAGCTATAACCAATTTTTGTCAAACAGGAGACTTTTCAGTGGAGATACCTCTAAGTTGGACAGGGAATCCAAGGATGTAGTTGCTGTGAGATGTCACCCATGCTGGAGTGGACCTTTCAATTCAGTGGGCTTGGAATCAGTGACCCTCTGATAAGTCTAACCAATCACCCACTCATGATCTTGTAAAGTGACCCCCAAGAAACTCCTTGGCTCACCAAGCTGAACTTCTGTGGAGTCTTTTCAAGTGTGTCACTGTCCAAAGTAAACAGGTGTTTGTTCGTGTTTTCTGGGAAAAAAATCAGGCAAAAATCTCACAGATAAGAATGTTAAGGCAGATAAAGGCGAGGAGAAGAAATGGAGGGAGAGGAAGGGGGAGAGAGAGAGATTGAATATTTATTGCATTATTCATCTAGTTATATGAACTACAAAACTGAGCAAAACCTATTCACAGAATTTATAGTTAACATAATGAGGGCCCTTAAGATAAGAAGAGCTGCTAAGGAGATCTCTGAGAGACTAGTAATATTCTGTTTCCTGGTGTGATTATTGGTCTCATAAGTACCATAACCTTATGAAAATTATTCCACATATTAACCTATGATTTATTTTTTTAAACATATGTTGCAGGGGATGGGCTTTTTGTTTTGCTGCTGCTTCTCTGTCTTTTTTTTTTCTAAGCTCAGTGCCCCAATTCATTCCTCCAGATAAGGCCATAGTTTGTTTCTTGTTTGTGCATATGTTTTTACATGAACTACAGGTGGGATGCAGCCCATCAATGCCCTTATTATCTTTCTTCAGCTGTCAGTCTCAATCTCTCCACCCAGGCTTTTGTAGTATGCCTTCAACTACAAATCACTGGTTCATAAAGAGTAACCACATCCACCTGCAGGTCTGCAATTTCCTGCCCCCTCAGTTGATGTTCATTGGCTGTTCAAGCACACTCTGGGCTACATCTCCAAAGAGCTGTGCGGATGTGCTTGCCTGGATGGCGACTCTGTTTTGACAGCCTTTGCCTAGCTCACTTCCCACTAGGTAAGCCCTGGTGGACATGGCTGCCTCTGGAACACTGGTAGATAATCCCTAATTGCCATGTCTGCTCCTTGTTCTCTGGTAGGAAATGGTTTGTTTCTTACTCTGAGAATGTCTGCTGTGGTTTCCCTGAGCTAATCACATGTTTCTATATTAATGTACCTTCAAACTGTGAGAGGGTGAGTAGGGGTGAAGAGTATAGAAATCTGTGAGTTCTTTAGGTTTTAATCCATCTTTTCCCATACTGTCTTTGGATAGAGAAAGGAATCTTGATAACTTCTGCCATATTCTGTTGCTTTTTTCCTGTCTTAGTAATGTGTGTGTGTGTGTGTACATGTGTGTAGAATTTTACATTATTATATATTATTAAATTATATTTTATCTATACATTATTATATATAATGTATTTTTAAAATTTATCTGTGTATTTTCTTGATTCCCATTGCCCTAAATTATTTTTCCATGCAC
>CABHPR010143733.1:0-27000 GCA_902168415.1 Peromyscus melanophrys | reverse complement strand
AAATAAAAAAATAAAAAAATAAAAATAAAAATAAATACATACTCATGAAAGACTTGCAGCCAGGATCCTCATATGTGGCAAGCAAGGTGTTTTTTAATCTTATTTATTTCACTAAGTATATTTTTTTCAAGTCTACCAATTTATATGCACATTTCACACTTTGTCATTTTTGTGAATAAGTCTATTGTGTACAAGAATCACATATTTCTTATCCATTGTTCTGAACATCAATATTCTAACAATGGTGAATAGAGCAGAAATGAAGGTGCATATGCAAATGTCTATAAAGGAAGTAAAAGAATTCATTGGATATATGCCAGAGGTATAGAGCTGTGATGTATGTCAGCTCCAGTCCTAGTCCTGTAAGAAATTTCCAGACCCTCTGAGACTGCAACTGTTCCCTGAGAGAGAGCCCACCAGCACCTGATTAGACTAAGAGGTGAGTCTCTATCCTCATACCCAAACACCCCAGCCCCTAGGCTTTGGGCCCAGGGGCACAGCCCTGCACCCCTACACCACCACCCATTGCAGTCCCAGTTTCAGGCCAGTCGGCAGGCAGACCTCCTGGAAAACAGGTCAGACTACCACCATCCCCCATCAGACCCTGTAACCCACAAGCCCCACCTCCCCCAAATCCCACCCACCCTCCAAGACTGCAACTGTTCCCTGAGACAGAGCCCACCAGCACCCAATTAGACTAAGAGGTGAGTCTCTATCCTCATACCCAAACACCGCAGCCCATAGGCTTTGGACCTAGGGGTCACAACCCTGTGCCCCTACACCATCATCCATTGTAGTCACAGTTTCAGGCCAGTCAGTAGGCAGACTTCCTGCAGACTACCACCATCCCCCATCAGACCCTGCAATCCAACAGCCCCACCTCCCACAAATCTCACCCACCCTTTGAGACTGCAACTGTTCCCTGAGAGAGAGCCCACCAGCACCTGATTGGACAAAGAGGTGAGTCTCTATGTTCATACCTGAACACCCCAGCCCCTAGGACTTGGACCCAGGGGGCACAACCCTGTGCCCCTACACCACCACCCATTGCATTCCCAGTTTCAGGCCCCCACCAGACCCTGTAACCCACAAGCCCCACCCCTCCCAACCCACCCACACCAACATTGCAGCTACTCCCTGAGACAGAGCCCACAAGTGCCAATTGGACTAACAGCTGCTCCCTGAGACAAAGAGTCCATCAGCACTGATTAAACCAAGAGCTCCCACTGGACAAAGAGTATTGATCAGACCAAGAGAGGCTCCCTCAGACACAGACACCACTTGCACCAAGTGGAGAAAGAGATGGGTAGATGCCAGTGCAAAAATACAGTCAACAACATAAAAACCAATATGGCTCCATCAGAACCTACATCAGCAAGACCTGAATATCCCAACACAGAAGAAGCAGAAGAAATAAACCTTAAAATTAACCTTAAGAAGATGATAGAGATCTTTAAAGAGCAAATGAAAAATTCCTTTAAAGAATTCAAGGAAAAGTCAAACAAAAAAATGGGAAGAAGCGACCCGGAGAGGTGGCTCAGAGGTTAGGCGGTGGCCTGTGGTGGCAGAGGTGGCGAGTTCGGTTCCCGCGAGTGCCCGATGAGCGGATGACGTCATGAATCAATGACTGATTGATCAAGATCGACAATATCGATCGATCAATTAATCGGAAAAAAATGGGAAGAAATCGGTAAATGCCTTAAAGAAAGCCAAGAGAAAGCAATTAAACAAGTGAGGGAAACAGTGCGTGATTTGAAAACTGAAATTGAGAAAATAAAGAAGACACAAACTGAGGGAATTCTGGAAGTGGAAAATCTAAGTAAATGAACAGGAACTACAGATGCAAGCATAACCAACAGAATGTAAGAGATGGAAGAGAGAATCTCTGGCATTGAAGATATGATAGAGGAAATAGATCCATCAGTCAAAGAAAACACTTAAGCCAATAAAGTCAGGACCCAAAATGTCCAAGAAATTTGGGACACCATGAAAAGACCAAACCTAAGAATAATAGGGATAGAAAGAGGAGAAGAATACCAAGTCAAAGACACAGAAAATATATTCAACAACATCATAGGAGAAAATTTTCCAAACCTAAAGAAGGAAATGCCTATAAAGATACAAGAAGCTTACCGAACACCAAATAGACTGGATCCAAACAAAGGTCTCCTCGCCACATAATAATCAAACCACTGAACATACAGAATAAAGAAAAAATACTAAGAGCTACAAAGGAAAAAGGCCAAGTAACATATAAAGGCAGACCCATAAGAATGACACCTGACTTCTCAATGGAGACTCCAAAAGGCAGAAGGTCATGGACAGATGTTATGTAGACACTAAGAGACCATGGATGCCAATCCAGACTGTTATACCCAGCAAAATTTTCAATCAACATAGATGGAGTAAACAAAATATTCCATGATAAAACTAGATTTAAACAATATCTTTCCATGAATCCAGCCCTACAGAAAGCACTTGAAGGAAAAATCCAACCTAAGGAAGTTAGATACACCCATGAAAATAGACAATTTCACACCAACTACCAAAGAAGAGAAAAACACACAACACTACCACCAAAAAGTAATAGGAATTAACAATCACTGGTCATTAATATCCACTAATATCAATGGTCTCAATTCACCTATGAAAAGACACAGGCTAACAGAGTGGATATGAAAACAGAATCCATCCTTCTGATACATACAAGAAACACACCTCAACTTTAAAGACAGACACTACCTCAGAGTAAAAGGCTGGAAAAAGACTTTCTAATCAAATGGATTTAGGAAGCAAGCTGGTATAGCTATCCTAACATCTAATGAAATAGACTTCAAACTAAAATCAACTGAAAGAGATCACAAACAACATTACATATTTATCACAGGGAAGATCCAACAAGATGAAGTCTCAATTCTGAAAATTTATGCCCCAAATACAAGGGCACCTACATTTGTAAAATAAACATTACTAAAGCTTAAATCACACATCAAACACCATACACTAGGAATGGGATACTTCAACACCCCACTCTCACCAATGGACAAGTCTGCCAGACAGAAACTTAACAGAGAAATAAGGGAACTAAGAGATATTATGAATCAAATGGACTTAATAGATATCTACAGAAAATTCCACCTTAACACAAAAGAATATACCTTCTTCTCAGCACCCCATGGAACCTTCTCCAAAATTGACAACATGCTTGGTCACAAAGCAAATCTCAACACATACAAAAAAAATTGAAATAACCTCCTGTATCTTATCGGACCACCATGGCTTAAAGTTACATTTCAACAACAACAAAAATTACAGAAAGCCTACAATCTCATGGAAACTGAATAATGCCCAACTGAATCACCAATGAGTCAAGGAAGAAATAAAGAAATAAATTAAAGATTTCTTAGAATTCAATGAAAACAAATGTACACTATGAAAGCAGTACTAAGAGGAAAACTCATATCACTAAATTCCCACATAAAGAAGTTGGAGAAATCTCACACTAGTGACTTAACAGCACACCTGAAAGCTCTAGAACAAGAAGCATCAAACTAAACCAGATGCCAGGAAATAATCAAATTGAAGGCTGAAATCAATAAAATAGAAACAAAGAGAACAATACAAAGAATCAATGAAACAAAGAGTTGGTTCTTTGAGAAAAATCAACAAGATAGACAAGCCCTTATCCAAATTAACCAAAAAGCAGAGATAGAATATCCAAATTAAGAAAATCAGAATTGAAAAGGGAAACATAACAACAGACAATGAGGAAATCCAGATAATCATCAGGTCATACTTCAAAAACCTGTACTCGACAAAATTGGAAAATCTGAAAGAAATGGATAATTTTCTGGATAGGTACACCATACCAAAGTTAAATCAAGACCAGATAAACTATTTAAATAGACCAATAACCCCTAAGGAAATAGAAACAGGCATTAAAAGTCTCCCAACTAAAAAAAAAAGCCCAGGACCAGATGGTTTCAACGCAGAATTCTACCACATTTTCAAAGAAGAGCTAATACTAATACTCTTCAAATTGTTCCACACAATAGAAACAGAAGGAACATTACCAAACTCTTTTTATGAGACCACAGTTACCGTGATACCCAAACCACACAAAGATGCAACAAAGAAAGAGAATTACAGACCAATCTCCCTCATAAATACTGGTGGGAAAATACTCAATAAAAAAATGAATTCAACAATCCAGAAGAGAATTTGACATTGCTGCTGCCACTGTTGCTGTTATAGCAATGGAACCCACCACTGCTACTCTTTCTGGGATTACCATTTCATAATTGCTTACTACAGCTAGCACAGTGGAGACCCTGGCAACAAAAGTAGCTACCACATTTAGTTAATCTTTCATTCTATTGGGTATGATAAATTTAATTCAGTAGTTATATACATCTCGATTGGCTTTGAAAATTATAAATTTATAAACTCAAGTTCCAGTTGTTTTTGGGATACTGTCTTACAAGGACATCAACGTACAGTATGGCTCATTAAGGAAGGGAATGGCTCAGTTGCCTTTAGTCTACTGGCTATGGGTGAGATAGGACCTCTGTTGGTCTTTTCTGTATTGAACACACAGATTGCAAGCCCAGTGCCACTTTGAGATCTTTGGCAGCAATTAACTATGCAGCTCACACACGATTGAGCCTGTATGATAACGAGTATTCAGAGACGGGTAATACCTGGGGGGCACTCACCAACCTAAGACAGAGCACCTGTATGGCCTGGGCAGGTGTCTCCATGACAGGTAAGGTGACCTGCTGACATCCCTCGCAACCCAAGTCAGAAGCTCATTTTTTAATAAAAGGGGGACCTGTAGGTCCCTGGCCCCCATTTTGGGTAACTGCTGCCTTGCTTGCGCACCTTGACCTTGATATCCTCCCTATGCTATTCCCTGCCAGGTTCCACCCTCCTGAGTTCCTTGTCTGTGTATCCTGAATAAGGGACGTTAACAGATTAGATGCAAGATTGTAAAACATCAGTAGCGAACTTCTGCCCTCTAGGGTCCTCCCATTGCGCTGTAAGCCTGTATTTAAGACCTCCTCCCCCCTTCAATAAATGACATTCAGCACTTAAAATTAAAATATATATATATATATATAATTGAATGAATACTGCGAATGTAATCTATGAATACCACAAATGTGATTAATATCATGAGTGTAATTAATGAATATCATGAGTGTAATTTAAAAAAATAAATAAATGAATGAATAAATAAATAAATAAATAATAAATAAATAAATAAAATTCATATATTGACAAGCCACTCAGTGTTTTCAGTACAAGTGGTGCAACTGATGGAATACTTGGCTGGTGTGTATAAGGCCCTGGGTTCAATAGTCAGCATGAGAGAAATAAAAGCAAAAGCAAACTGTTTGAAAAATTAATTTAGAATTATAATTTAGAGTAATATTTATATTTTGAGTTATTTAATGTACTTCAAATTTTGATAACTATTAAAAGAAAAAAACATTTATGTGTTATTAAGTGGTAGAAATAAGATTGAATGGCTATATTGGACTCAATTATTTACCACAATGCAATGTGATATATGGTGAAAATTATGAGCTATTAGCTGTGGAATAGGACAGATGGCTTGTTGACATTCTCAGTAAAAGCCTGCACATGGTACATTTAATACTGGTATTACATTTGCACAATAATTAAGTGAGAATTGCATTTTACCAGACTTGGTGGTGTATGCCTGTAATCTTAGCACTAGGGAGGCAGAGGCATGTGGATTTCTGTGAGTTTAAGGCTAGCCTGGTCTATACAGTGCAGCACAGCCAGGGCTACATAGACAGACCCTGTCTCAATCAATTGATAATAAAATAATGATTAATTATTTGTAGTATATCAATAAATATTGCACATACACCTGAAAAAAAAAACGAATTCAAGAACACATCAAAAAAAATCATCCACCATGGTAAATAAACTAGGCTTCATCCCAGAGATGCATGAATGTCTTAACATACAAAAATCTGTCAATGTAATGCACCATATAAACAAACTGAAAGAAAAAAACCACATGATCAAATTCAACACCCTTTCATAATAAAGGTTCTAGAGAGATTAGGAATACAAGGAACATACTTAAACATAATAAAGGCAATTTACAGCAAGCCAATAGCAAACATCAAATTAAATGGAAAGAAACTCAAAGTGATTCCACTAAAATCAGGATCAAAGACCTGAACATAAATCCAGTTACACTGAACTTGACAGAGGAGAAAATAGGAAGTAGTCTGGAATGCATTGGCACAGTTGACCACTTCCTAAATATAACACCAGTAGCACAGACACTGAGAGCAACAATTAATAAACGGGACCTCTTGAAACTAAAAAGCTTTCGTAGAGCAAAGGACACAGTCAATAAGACACAATGACAGCCTATAGAATGGGAAAAGATCTTCACCAACCCCACATCTGACAGAGGGCTAATCTCCAAAATATATAAAGAACTCAAAAAGCCAGACTTCAAAATACTGAACAATCCAATTTGAAAATGGGCTACAGAGCTTAACAGAGAATTCTCAACAGAAGAATCTCAAATGGCTGAAAGACATTTAAGGAATTACTCAACATCCTTAGTCATCAGGGAAATGCAAATCAAAACGACTCTGAGATACCATCTTACACCTGTCAGAATGGCTAAGATCAAAAACACTGAAGACAGCTTATGTTGAAGAGGATGTGGAGCATGGGGAACACTCCTCCACTGTTGGTGGGAATGCAAGCTTGTACAGTCACTCTGGAAATCAGTATGGCGGTTTCTCAGAAAAAGTCTTCCTCAAGACCCAGCAATACCACTTTTGGGCATATATCCAAGGAATGCTCAATCTTACTAAAAGGACACATGCTCAACTATGTTCATATCAGCATTATTCATAATAGCAAGAACCTGAAAACAACCTAGATGCCCCTCAACTGAAGAATGGATAAAGAAAATGTGGCACATATGCACAATGGAGTACTACTCAGCAGTAAAAAAAAAACAATGACATCATGAGGTTTTCAGGTAAATGGATGGAACTAGAAAATACCTTAGTGAGGTAACCCAGATTCAGAAGGACAAACATAGTATGTACTCACTCATAAGTGAATACTAGATGTGAGGGAAGGGATGGCCAGACTGTAACCCACAGCTCCAGAGAGGCTAGTTAACAGGGAAAGACCCTAGGAGGGACACATGAATGGCCCAGTGAAGGAGAAGTGGATGAGATCTACATGAGCAGACTGGGAGTGGGTGGGTGGAGGAGGGTGAGGAGTGGGGGATGAGAACATAGGGAAATGGGAGGGTCAAGCTGGAACAGGGACAGAGTGGGATGGCAGGGAGGGAGATACCATGATACATGAGGACATCAAGGGAATAGGAAGAGACAGGGTGCCGGGGAGGCTCTCAGGAATCCACAAGGATACCCCACGTGGGAGTGCTGGCAGTCGTCTAGGGGGTGCCTAGACTGGTCTACTCTGGTGACCAGTCTAGTGAATACTCTAACCACAATCATAGATCCTTTGTCCAGTGACTGATGGAGGCAGATTCAGAGATCCACGGCCAGGGGCCAGGCTGAGCTCCGAAAATCCAATCGATGAGAGAGAGGAGGGATTCTGTAAGTGGGGGACGTCAAGATCATAATGGGAAGACATGCAGAGATGACCAACCGGCCACACTAGTGGAAGCCCAGGAACTGTAGACTAGTGGTTGTGGAGCCCCCATGGGACTGGACTAGGCCCTCTGGACACAGAAGATGGCTCTTTGGCTCAAACTGTTGGGGAGGCACCCAGGCAGGGGGATCGGGATCCATCCCTGGTGCATGGGCAGGCGTTTGGGAGCCCAGTGCTGGTGGTGTGATGTCTTGTGCAGCCTTGGTGCAATGGGGAGGGGCTTAGACCTGCCTAGGCTCAGTGTGGCGGGCTCTGCTGACTCCCCATGGGAGACCTTGATTTGGGGGATATGGGGACATGGGGTGGCTTGGGAGGGAGGGCTGGTGGGTGGGAGGAGGGAGGAGGGGGGATCTGTGGGTGGTATGTAGAGTGAATAGAAAAATTCTTAATAAAGAAAAATGAAAAAAAACACAAAAAAAAGAAACTTCCAGACTGATTTCTAAAATTGGCTGCACTAGTATACACTCTTTTCAATACCCTGTTAGAGATCTTCCCAGAATCCACTCCACCTTGTTGGAAATTTGCGTTCCTGATGAAGGCTTTTCTCACCAGGTAACATGGTGTCTTAACAGAGTTTGAATTTGCATTTCCTTCACAGTTGAGCACTTTTTAGAAATATATTTTTGGGCTGGAGAGATAGCTCAGAGGTTAAGAGCACTGACTGCTCTTCCAGAGGTCCTGAGTTCAATTCCCAGCAACCACATGGTGGCTCACAACCATCTGTAATGAGATCTGGTGCCCTCTTCTGGCCTGCAGATATACATGCAGACAGAACACACTGTATACATAATAAATAAATAAATCTTTAAAAAAAAAAAGAAAGAAAGAAATATATTTTTAATTATTTGGACATTTTATATAACACTTTTTGTGGGATTTGATTTTTTTACTTTTGCTTGTTGAGAATTTCACTCAGAAGAACTGTATTTACATCATTTCCACCACATCTTCTCACTCTACCCCATCTCATGTCCCCACCCTCCATCTAACATTCATAAATTCCCTTTAAAATTATTTTTATACACATACAAAGAGATAGAGATGTGCACACCAACACAGAAAGAAACACACACAGCTGATGAGTACATTTACTGATGCTAGCTCGGGCTCATCACTAGAGAGAAGACTGAATCTCCATCTCTTAGTATCCATTGATTGCCTGTAGTTCTCCATCTAGAGGTGTAGACATGGAAGATTTCCCCATCTCTTTGGCATATCTACTACCAACTTGTTAAGTTATCATAGGTGCAACTTCACTATTATAGAGAAGACACTGTCTCTCAGCAGGCACCATAGTCCTCTAGGTCTTACTGGTCTTACTGCCTTTCATCCTCTTTCCAAGATGTTCCTTGTGCCCTGGGTGGAAGAGTCATGTTGTAGATATATCAAATTGGGTTGAGTATCCCATTTCTTCCTCACATATCACGGCAAGTTGGATGTTTCTGCTTTTAGACTCAGTGTATTGAAAAAGAAGTTTATCATGAATGACCAGAACTATGCTTTATGGAGATATTAGAGGTTTCCAGAATTATCCTGGTTCAGAAAATAGCAATAATTGGCTATCCCTTAGAGTCCAAGACAGCATTAATCATAGGCACTTGACTAGGTTTACTGTAACTATCATAAATTCCCTTCTGCTGAGTGCCTTAAGTATAATTAAACAGGTGTTGGTTAACCCAAATATATACTTACCACAATCACAGCTTTGAATATATCTAACCATGATAGTCTTTATGGTGGTTCATAGACTTTGCTGCTGGGTATAACTTAGAATTGGTTTTCTCTCTTAGCAATTTTTAGCATCTTCAAATACTGCAAAAGCTAGTCCTCAGAGAGGAGGCTTCCCCGTCAATTCTATCTCAATACTTTCATGTCTGTATATGAAGTGTGTGGTGTCTTCAGAAATAGGGCACATCTTCAATTTCTGGGAGGCAACAGGGTGAGTGTTCATAGCTTATAGAGTTTTGAGAGTCTTTTGGATTCTCCTGACAAATGACTTGGAGAACAATTTCTCATGCCTGCTACTGAGATTTTTGTAAGATTGTCTGTGTATCTTGGGGAATTGTTATCAGCCCAAGAAGTACAATTCATTTAATATTTATATGTGAATACACACAGAATTAGATATATTATACATGTATTTCTAATTTTACTTTTATTAAATCTTTTTTCCAAATAATACATTTTTATCATATTTTCCCTTCTGTAAATGCCTCCCCAATACTCCTCACCTACTGATTCATCCAATTTCATATTTTTTCTTCTCTCTCTCAAACAAAACAAAGCATAAATGGAAATCATAACAAATAAAAAAAATCATAAGATAAAACAATGCCCAAAGAAAACAAAATAAACAACACACACAAAATGAAAAACATGTGAAATTTGTCTTGTGTTGGCCAACTACAACACAAGGCCTGAGCCTTCCCTGTAGTGTGATCAACATAAACATTGAAACTCTATTGTAGAAACCTGATTTTCTCTTTTGCAACAAGCATGAATTGCAAAATATTTCTTGTCTAAGAGATGGGATAAGATTCCATTTCCACTTGTTAGTACTTGGATATCTTATGGCTTGTACCTCTGCAGATCTTATCCATGCTTCCAAAGTCTTTGTGAGTTCATACAATTGTCAGTCCCTTTTATTTCTAGATGACACTGCTTCCATGAAGACACCCACTACCTCGGTCCCTTACAACTTTTCCAAATCTTTTCAACATAGATTCCTGAGGCTTGAGTAGTGGGATTGCTTTATAAAACATGCTGCTGAGGCAATATTCCAGGGGACAATACTTATTTATGTCATCAAATATGGAAAAGTCAAGATACACAACTAGAAGCCTTTTCCCTACTGACTAGCATACAAGATTCTAGAAAGTACTCTGCATGCTACCAAAAGAAAAATAGGTGGAAACAAATACCAACTGGGGTCCATTTATTAATGATTTCTCTCATTCCACATGTACATTTAAAACCAAGCAATTGATCCATCTACAAAATTTTTACACACCTAACACACAGAGAACATTGAAGAAGGAAGGAAAGATCTTGAGAATCAGAAGATGAGAGAGCTTCCTGTGATAATATGTCTTCTAGGAATAGCAGAAGGAATTTCATAAAGTCTCATCCACATGACCAACAAAATATAAGGTAAAAAAGGATGAAAATATCAAACTTGATAAACTGGATGGGGAAAAGATCAAAAGGCCTCAAATCTACTCAAAGAACTACAGGCAATTTATTAAAGCTGGGAATGCAAGAGGTGCCCATATCCAGGAAAGGAAACACAGATATTTAAAGTAGAATCTAAAATTTTAAAACTATGAAGGGTTCAATAAAAAAAATTTATTCCTGTACTTTTGAAGAGAATTTGAATCTGGTTTTATCAAAATAATGTAACATTTTGGGACAAAGATGCACCCTAACAGACCTGCGCTGGAAGCCAAGATGGAGAAGACTTCCACAGCCACCATAACCTTCCCCTTTGTGCTGTGGTAGACAGGGAGGAAGGTGACCCAGACACTGCAGAACACCAGCATGCTGAAGGTCAGGAATTTGACTTCATTGAATCTGTCAGGAAGATTCCTGGAAGAGAAAGCCACAGTGAAGCTCCCCAGAGCCAAGAAGCCCAAGTATCCCAACACAAAATGGAATGCAATGACTGAGCCTTTGTTGCACACAATGCTGATCTGTCCATGTTCAGAGTTTGTATCTGTGTCAATAAAGGGAGGTGATGTTACCAGCCAGATTCCACAGAGAACAATTTGGACCAGAGTACAGATGGGAATGACAAAGTTAGGTGCCTCTGATATGAACATCCCTCTCATCCTTTTTCCTGGGGTAGTGAGCTTGAAGGCCAGGACCACAGTAATTGTCTTGGTCAAGACAGTAGACACAGCCACTGTGAAAAAGACTCCAAATGTGGTCTGCTGCAGAGTGCAAGTGACTATGTTGGGATGCCCAATGAAGAGCAATGAGCAGAGGAAACAGAAGGCAATGGAGATCAGTAGGATGTAGCTGAGAATTCGGTTATTGGCCTTCACAATGGGAGTGTCATTGTACTTCACAAAAGTACCAAAAACAAGAGCTGTGAGGGCAGAGAAACACAGACACATGCAGGCCAGAGTCATCCCCAATGGGTCTTCATAAGATAGAAAGGAGACTTGTCTTTGCAGGCAGTGTGTGTGTTTTGTGTTTGAATACTGGTCCTCTGGACAGCGCACACACTGCTCCATATCTGCAGAAGGATATAAACAACAAACCCTCATAACATTTCATCATTATATACTTAATCATTTAGGATCTATATAAATCAGAGGATACCCCAATAACAATGTTTGTGTTCAGCAACAATTTTCTTCCCTGTTGCTCTAGGGAGCAGTGAAGTCAGGACTCTATGGCAATCCATCCATGGTGATGGAGTACACCACCTTCTTGATAAAAAGAACTAAGAACTTATGTATTTGTGTTTATTAACTTCCATATTCATGTAAGTTTTTAAAAAATAGGAAAAATACTTGGTTCCATGGTGCATTATAAATGGTAATATATAACAGCTTAGATTAGTTAATTTCTCAAACTTTTAATTTTTGTATCCAGATCTGTGGACTGTGCATGTGTGGTGATGAGAGTGAGAATAGCCCCCATATGCTCATAGATTTGAATGCTTGGTCACTAGGGAGTGGCACTATTTTATAAGATTAGGAGATTTGTTCTTATTGGAGTTGGTGTAGTCTTGTTGAAGGAAATGTGTTAGTGAGGATGGGCTTTGTTTTTTTAAAAGCTCAAGCCAACTCCAGTGTTTCTCTCTCCCTGCTGCCTGAGGATCTGGCTATAGAACACTCAGTTACTTCTCCAGAACCATACCTGTCTTTGTGCTGCCATGATACCTGATATTATGATAATGGACTAAATGTCTGAAAGTGCAAGGAAGCCCCAATTAAATGCTTTCTTTGAAAAGAATTTTCATGTTCATGGTGTCTCTGCATAGCAATAAAACACTGACTAAGACAGCATATCTAGATAACAAAACCAGCTGACACATTCATATAAGGTCAAGAATGTACAATTCTCTCAGGAACACACTGTTTACATAAAGAAATATTTTTATTAAAGCAGCTGTACTTCTCATGCACCAAAATGCCCTTCAATTTAAGTCCATCACCTCAATAATTAATGTAAGTATTTGAAAAAATGACATTTATTTTTTCCTGCTGTTTTATTCCTATGATATCTGATATATGGACTTCCATAAATCCACTTTTTGGATTTGCTTTTGTTCTTGTCACTACTCATACTCATTCTAATACAGTGACTAATACTTGTCACTCTATTAGAAGTAACAAGAACCCCAGCTCCCATCCAGCCCAGAGCTCCCATCCAGACCAGAGACCTCCCCCAGTGGACCCTACAATCTACACGCCCTGCCCCCACACCCATCCTCCCAAGACCCCCCCACACTTTCTGATAATTGGAGACCAGCCCCCAGGTCCCATCCTGCCCAGAGCTCCCATCCAGACCAGAGGTGAGTGTCTAGGGTCATACCCAGGAAGGCCTTCCCCTGGGTCCCATCCCTGGCCACCAGCCATTCCCGGGGAAGACCTGCACAACTTGGACCCAGTTTCTGGCCATCAGGCGGGGCCCCACGGGAAGGTTCCCCTTCTCCAAGATCCACACCCCAGCAGACCCTACAATCTACACACCCTGCCCCCACACCCATTGGCCCGAGACCCCCACCACTTCTTGAGACTTAGGGAACATCCCCCAGCTCCCATCTGGCCCAGAGCTCTCATCAGGCCCAGAGAGCTCCCATCTAGCCCAGAGAGCTCCCACCTGGTCCAGAGAAAGAGAGAGCTCTCATTGGACAAAGAGCTGACATTGGACCAAGAGTAAACTCAGGAGACAGGGAATCTGCCAGCCCTGATTAGACCAAGAGTGGCTTTCAGAGAAGCTGAATCCGTCACCTCTCATTGGACCAAGAGAGGCTTCCTGAAATGCCGAATCTGTCAGCTTGGTCTGGACCAAGAGCACTGATAAGACCAAGAACGAATCCACAAGGACATGGGCAGATGTCAAGGCAGAAGTACATACAAAAAAATAAAGAGCAATACAGCATCACCAGAACCTAGCCCTCCTCCAACAGCAAGACCTGAACATCACAAAATGGAAGAAGCAGAAAAAAGCAACCTTAAGAATAACATCATAAAGATGCTAGAGACTTTTAAAGAAGAAATAAAAAATGAAATGGAGGAAAAGACAAACAAAAAAGTGGAGGAAATCAATAAAGAACATGAAAAGTCAAACAAAAAAAGGGGAAGAACACTATAAAAAAAAAAAAAACTAGAGGAAAAGACAAATAAAGCAGAAGAAAACAATAAATCCCTGAAAGAAAAGCATGAAAAAGCAATGAAACAGGTGAGGGAAACAGTTCAAGACATGAAAAGGGAAATAGAAACAATGAAGAAGACACAAATAGAGGGAATGCTGGAAATAGAAAATCTGAGTAAACGAACAGGAAACACAGATGCAAGCATAACCAACAGAATACAAGAGATGGAAGAGAGGATCTCTGGTGTAGAGGATACAGTAGAAGAAATGGATTCCTAGGTCAAAGAAAATACCAATGCCAAAAAAACTGTAACACAAAATGTCCAAGAAATCTGGGACACCATGAAAAGACCAAACCTAAGCATAATAGGGAGAGAGAAAGGAGAAGAATACCAACTCAAAGGCACAAAAAATATTTTCAACAAGATCATAGAAGAAAACTTTCCCAACTTAAAGAAGGAAATGCCAATGAAGATACAAGAAACCTATAGAACACCAAACAGACTACACCCCCAAAAAAGTCCCCTTGCCACATAATAATTAAACAACTAAAGCTACAGAATAAAGGAAGAATATTAAGAGCAGCAAAGGAAAAAGGCTAAGTGACTTATAAAGGCAAACCTATCAGAATAACACCCGATTTCTCAATGGAGACTTTGAAAGCCAGAAGGACCTGGACAGATGTAATGCAGACACTAAAGAGACCATGGATGCCAGCCTAGACTAATATATCCAGCAAAACTTTCAATCATCATAGACGGAGTGAACAAGATGTTCCAAGACAAAACCAGATTTAAACAATACCTATCCACAAATTCAGCCCTACAGAAAGCACTAGAAGGAAAATTCCAAACTAAGGAAGTCAGAAATACCAACAAAAACACAGGCAATAGACAACCCTGCAGCAGTAAATCCCAAAGAAGAGAAGTACACACACACTACCACCAAAAGATAACAGGAACTAACAATCACTGGTCATTAATATCACTTAATATCAATGGACTTAATTCACCTATAAAAAGACACAAACTAACAAAATGGATATGAAAGCAGGACGCATCATTCTGCTGCATACAAGAAACACACCTCAATTTCAGAGATAGACACTACCTCAGAATAAAAGGCTGGAAAACGTCTTTTGAATCAAATGGTCTCAAGAAGCTAGCTGGTGTTGTTATCCTAATATCCAACAAAATAGACTTCAAAATAACTCAATCAAAAGAGATCAAGAGGGGCATTACATACTAATCACAGGAAAGATCCACCAAGACGAAGTTTCAATTCTGAACATGTATGCCCCCAAACAAGGGCACCTACATATGTAAAAGAAGCATTACTAAAGCTTAAATCACACATGAAACCCCACACATTAATAGTGGGGGACTTTAAAACCCCACTCTCACCAATGGACAGATCTGCCAATTGGAACTAAAGAGAGAAATAAGAGGCTTAACTGATGTTATGAGTCAAATGGACTTAATCGATATCTACAGAATATTCCATCCTAACAAAAAGAATATATCTTCTTCTCAGCACCCCATGGAACCTTCTCTGAAATCAACCACATACTCAGCCACAAGGCAGATCTCAACAGATACAAAAAAAATTTGGAATAACCTCCTGTATTCTATCAGACCACCATGGTTTAATGTTAGATTTCAACAGCAACAAAAATTACAGAAAACTTACAATCTCATGGAAACATAATAATGCTCAACTAAATCACCAATGGGTCAAGGAAGAAATAAAGAAAGAAATTAAAGACTTCATAAAGATCAATGAAAATGAATATACCACATACCCAAACTTATGGGACACTATGAAAGCAGTGCTAGGAGGAAAATTCATAGCACTAAATGCCCACATAAAGAAGTTGGAGAAATCACACACTAGTGACTTAACAGCACACCTGAAAGCTCTAGGACAAGAAGAAGCAAAGTCGCCCAGGAGGAACAGTTGCCAAGAAACAATCAAATTGAGAGCTGAAATCAATAAAATAGAAACAAGACAACAATACAAAGAATCAATGAAACAAAGAGTTGGTTCTTTGAGAAAACCAACAAGATAGACAAGCTCTTATCTAAACTAACCAAAAGGCACAGAGACAGCATCCAAATTAGCAAAATCAGAAATGAAAAGGGAGGCATAACAACAGACAATGATGAAATCCAGAGAATCATCAGGTCATACTTCAAAAACCTGTACTCCACAAGACTGGAAAATCTAAAAGAAATGGATAATTTTCTGGATAGGTACCACATACCTAACTTAAATGAAGATCAGATAAACTATTTAAACAGACCAATAACCCCTAAGGAAATAGAAACAGTCATTAAAAGTCTCCCAACCAAAAAAAAGCCCAGGACCAGATGGTTTCAACACAGAATTCTACCAGATCTTCAAAGAAGAAATAATACCAATACTCTTTAAATTGTTCTACACAATAGAAACAGAAGGAACACTACCAAACTCCTTCTATGAGGCTACAATTACTCTGATTCCCAAGCCAAACAAAGATGCAACAAAGAAAGAGAACTACAGACCAATCTCCCTCATGAACATTGATGCAAAAATACTCAATAAAATACTGGCAAACAGAATCCAAGAACACATCAAAACAATTATCCACCATGATCAAGTAGGCATCATCCCAGAGATGCAAGGATGGTTCAACATACGAAAATCTGTCAATGTAATACACCATAGAAACAAACAAAGAAAAAACTACATGATCATCTCACTAAATGCTGAAAAGGCATTTGACAAAACCCAACATCCCTTCATGATAAAGCTCTTGGAGAGATCAGGAATATAGGGAACATACCTAAACATAATAAAGGCAATTTACAGCAAGCCAACAGCAAACATCAAAGTAAATGGAGAGAAACTCAAAGTGATTCTACTAAAATCACAAACAAGACAAAGATCTCCACTCTCCTCATATCTATTTAATATACTACTTGAAGTTCTGGCCAGAGCAATAAGACAACATAAGGAGCATAAGGGGATACAAATTGGAAAGGAAGATGTCAAGCTTTCACTATTTGCAGATGATATGATAGTATACATAAATTACCCCAAAAATTCTACCAGGGAACTCCTACAGCTGATAAACTCCTTCAGCAACATGGTAGGATACAAGATTAACTCGAAAAAATCAGTAGTCCTCCTATATACAAATAATAAATTGTATTGGCATTCCTGCTGAGCTGCCCCTGGCCTGGCTCCAAAGAGTAGCACCTAGCCCTAATCCATCTTTTCTTTAGCAGACTCCTTTGGTTTTTCTTTTTGCCCTCTATGTGAATCTTGTCTCCCGGAGTTTCCCAAGGATACAAAGGCCCATGCAAAACTAGGTTCAGGAAACCCAGAAGATGGTAGTACCTGAGAAATGGAGGAATTTGCACTTGGCATTGTATTGTTGGGAGCCCCTTTCAGGTTGTTTTGAGCATATGGAAATTAACTGGCTAAACTGTATTGGAGAGAAATAAAACTGCCCTAGGCGAAGGGTTAGTGCTTCAGTCCTTCGAGGCTGGATCCCCCTGTAGCCATGAAAAGCTAGATTCATATTCATTCTTAAGATGCCTCTGTGTCTTCATTCCATGGACCTGCGTGAACTCACACACCTGTGTAGCGAATCACACAGCTACAATAAATGGGCTTAGAAAGAAATCAGAGAAACTCACCCTTTACAATAGCCACAAATAATATAAAATACCTTTGGGTAACTCCAAATAAGCAAGTGAAGGACCTGTATGATAAGAACTTTAAGTCTCTGAAGAAAGAAATTGAAGAAGATATCAGAAAATGGAAAGATCTCCCATGCTCATGGATAGGTAGGATTAACATAGTAAAAATGGCAATCTTACCAAAAGCAATCTACAGATTCAATGCAATCCCCATCAAAATCCCAACACAATTCTTCACAGACTTGGAAAGAACAATACTCAACTTCATATGGAAAAACAAAAGACCCAGGATAGCCAAAAGAATCCTGTACAATAAAGCAACCTCTGGGGGCATCACAATCCCTGACTTCAAGCTCTACTATAGAGCTATAGTAATAAAAACAGCTTGGTACTGGCATAAAGTACTGGCATTGGTACTGTAGACCAATGGAATCAAATTGAAGACCCTGACATTAATCCGCACACCTATGAACACCTGATTTTTTATAAAGAAGCCAAAACTCTACAATGGAAAAAAAAAAAAGCATCTTCAACAAATGGTGCTGGCATAACTGTATGTCAACATGCAGAAGATTGCAAATAGATCCATATCTGTCATCATGCACAAAACTCAAGTCCAAGTGGATCAAAGACCTCAACATAAATCCAGTTACACTGAACCTGATAGAAGAGAAAGTAGGAAGTAGTCTGGAATGCACTGGCACAGGAGACCGCTTCCTAAATATAACACCAGTAGCACAGACACTGAGAGCAACAATTAATAAATGGGACCTCCTGAAACTGAGAAGCTTTTATAGAACAAAGGACACAGTCAATAAGACAAAACGACACCCTACAGAATGGGAAAAGATCTTCACCAACCCCACATCTGACAGAGGTCTGATCTCTAAAATATATAAAGAATTCAAGAATCTTTCAAGAATCTAGAAATCAAAATACTGAACAATCCAATTTGAAAATGGGCTACAGAGCTAAACAGAGAGTTCTCAACAGAAGAATCTCAAATGGCCAAATGACATTTAAGGAATTGCTCAACATCCTTAGTCATCAGTGAAATGCAAATCAAAACGACTCTGAGATACCATCTCACACCTGTCAGAATGGCTAAGATCAAAAACACTGAAGACAGCTTATGTTGGAGAGGATACAGAGCCAGGGGAACACTCCTCCACTGTTGGTAGGAGTGCAAACTTGTACAGCCACTTTGGAAATCAGTATGGTGGTTTCTCAGAAAAGTGGGAATCAATCTCAAGACCCAGCTATACACCCAAAGAATGTTCAAACATACCACAAGGACACATGCTCAACTATATTCATAGCAGCATTATTCATAATAGTCAGAATCTGAAAACAACCTATATGCCCCTCAGCTGAAGAATTGATAAAGAAAATGTGGCACATATACACAATACTCAGCAGTAAAAAACAATGATATCATGAAATTTGCAAGCAAATGGATGGAACTAGAAAATATCATCCTGAGTGAGATAACCCAGACTCAGAAGGACAAACATGGTATGTACTCACTCATAAGTTGATAGTAGATGTAAAGCAAAGGATAACCAGACTGCAACCGACAGCTCCAGGGAGGCTTGCTAGCAGAGAGGAACCTAAAAGGGATGCATGGATTGCCCAGTGAAGGAGAAATAGATGAGATCTTCATGAGCAAACTGGGGGTGAGGGGAGTCATGGAGGGCAAGGGATGGGGGATGAGAACATAGAGGAACGGGAGGTTCGAGCTGGAACAGAAACAGAGTGGGAGAGCAAGGAAAGAGATACCATGATATATGAAGACATTATGGGAATAGGGAGAAACAGGGTGCTAGGGAAGTTCTCAGGAATCCTCAAGGATGACCCCACCTTAGACTACTGGCAATGGTCGAGAGGGTGACTGAACTGGCCTACTCCAGTGATCAGATGGGTGATTACTCTGTCATCATAGAGCCTTCATCCAGTGACTGATGGAAGCAGATGCAGAGATCCACAGCTATGTGCCAGGCTGAGCTCCAGGAGTCCAACTGAAGAGAGAAAGGAGGGATTCTATGAGCAAGGGACATCCAGATCATGATGGGAAAACATACAGAGACAGCCAGCCAACTAGTGGAGATGCATGAACTGTGGACCAATAGCTGTGGAGCCCCCATGGTACTGGACTAGGCCCTCTGGATAGGTCAGATAGTTGTTTAGTCTGAACTGTTTAGGGGTCCCCCAGGCAGTGGGATCGGGATCCATCCCTGGTGCATGAGCCGGCTTTTTGGAGCCCAGTGCCTATGGTGGGACACCTTCCACAGCCTTGGTACAGGGAAGAGGAGCTTGGATCTGCCTCAACTGACTGTGCTGACTCCCCATGGGAGATCTTACCTTGGAGGAGGTGGGGCTGGGGATGGGTTGGGGGGGAAGGCTGGGGGCCGGGAGGAGGGAGGAGAGGGGGATCTGTGGTTGGTATGTAAAATGAATAAAAAAAATCTTAATAATAAAAATTCCTTTATAAAAAAAAAGAAAGAAAACCCAACTTCAACCTAATCTACTCCTCTGCACTTTCCAGAGAGACCCTTCTACCAAAAAAAAAAGTAAATAAATAAAAATGTAACCATTTTTTCTTTATAAACTAGTGAAGTTGATATTAACTCAGTAATGCATGGTTGGTTCAACAAATGCAAATTAATAAATGTAATATAGCATGCAGAGTTAAGGAGAGAAATCACATGGTCATCTCATTAGCAGCAAAAAAAGAGGCTTTTGTCAAAATTCAACATCTCTCTTCTGATTCTGGGAATAGAAGTCACATTGCTCAGCAAAATAAAGACTGTGGCAAAACTATAGACAATGTGAGACTGATAGGGAAATTTTAAATACATCTTTTTGGGTGAAGGAGATGGCTTAGTGGGTCAAAATACATGCTGCTCACTCCTGACAACCTGAGCTGGATCCCTGGAATGCACAGAACTGTGAGTCAGTCCTATGTGAGTTCACCTCATGTCTTTCAGCTATTGCATAATTTATAATTTTTTTCTTTTCTATATACAAACATTTTTTCCTACATTTATGTCTGTGAAGCACATGGTCAGAAGAGGACGTCAGATCCCCTGAAACTGGAGTTAAGAATGGTTATAAGCTGCCACGAGATGGGAACCCAAGTCCTCTGCAAGAATAACTAGTGTTCTTAAGTGCTGAGCCATCTCTCCATTCTCTATTACAGAATTTAAAAGTATAACAGAAATCTGTTTGAAAAGGACGAATAAAATATTTTCACTTAGTGTGTTCGTGGTTGTTATGGACATTCAAAAAACAAACAAAAAACACCAGAACTCCTCTCCAAAGCAGGGAGTGCATGCAATACCATGAATTTGGTACAAATCCTACAGCTGGGAGGGGCAATGGCCAAACAAGCCAGCATGCGACCTTCTTTTCCTACATGCACGTGTTGTGAGACTTCCTTCTAAATATTTACGTCTGTACCCACAGCTCTCAGCCTGAGGGTGAAGGTGAATGCAGTGACTCATACCTGCTCAAAGTACAGAGAATAAGTGGATGAAGAGTGCTCAGACCTAAACAGGACAGCAACACTCCCTATCCCTACCCAAAGGTCCAGGAAACACTGAAAAAGAGAGGACAGAGAGCAAAGGCTGGGTAAGGAGAGAGTGTCATGAAACACTGCCATCCAGATATGACATTACTGTAACCGTGAACACAGCAGCTATGCAAACTTGCACAAACTTGGGCCTTCCAACTTTCCACAATGGATAGAGGAAGTATCAGTGAAGACCCATCCCTCCCTGAGAAGTAATGAATTGTTAATTGTTGACCACGGCAACTCTTTTTTGCTTATAAAGGAAAGCATTTAATTGTGGCTGGCTTACAGTTCAGAAGTTTAGTCCATTATCATCATGGCAGAAAGCAAGGCAGTATACAGGAAGACATGGTGCTGGAAGAGGAGCTGAGAATTCTTACATCTTGATCCACAGGCAACAGGAAGAGACAGAGCCAATAGGCCTGGCTTGAGCTTCTGAGACCTCAGATCCCACCCCCAGTGTCACACTTTCTCCAACAAGGCCACACCTCCTGATAGTGCTGCTCCCTGTGAGCCTATGAGGGACATTTTCATTCAAACCACCCCAGTTTCCATGTCAGTCTGACTTCCAATCTCTTAAATTTTAGCTTTTTTCAATTTGTTTATTCATTCACATTTATTTTACATCCCAGCTGCAGCCCCCCCCCATCCTCCCCTCCCAGTCTCTCTCCCTACTCCCCCACTCCAACCCCCAGTCCCCTCTTCTTCCATCTCCATCCATGAAAGGGCCCATCTCCTATGAGTATCAATAAATGTGGCATATCAAGTTGCAGTAAGACTAGGCACCTCCTCATGTATTAAGGCTGAGCAAGGTGACCTAGTATGTGGAGTAGGGTCCCAAAAGCCAGCAAAAGAGTTAGAGACAGCCCCTGTCCCCACTGTTAGGGGTTCAACAACTACACAATGTAACATATATTCAGAGTCTAATTGCAGGCTGCCTGGTTGTTGGTTCAGTCTCTGTTAGCCTCTGTGAGCCCAGGTTAATTGATTATGTGAGCCTTCTCATGGTGTCCTTGACTCCTCTGGCTCCTACACTCCTTTCTCCTCCTCCTCCACAGGAATCCCAAATTCTGCCTAATGTTTGGCTGTGGATCTCTGCATCTGCCTCCATCAGTTGCTGGATGAAGCCTTTCTGATGACAATTGGGCCAGGCACCAATCTGGTCAAAGGAGACAGCCAGTTCAGGCTACTTATCCACTATTGCTAAGAGTCTAAGCCTGGATCCTCCCCATAGACTCCTGGGAGATTCCTATGGTGATATTTTCTTTTGTATTAAAATGTTATTTGTATCTTAATAAATAAAGTTGCCTGGGGGTCAGAGCTATTAGCAAGCCATAGGAAAGCAGGGCGGTGGTGGCATACGCTTGTAATCCCAGCACTTGGTAGGCAGAGTTAGGTAAGTCTCTGTGTGTTCAGGGATACAGCCAGCATTGGATACACATGCCTTTAATCTCAATACCAACCATGGAACACCTGGAGGTCTATACAGACAGGTCGTGATGAGGCGGTCACATGGTTGGGTTTACAACCAATGAGAAGGCAGAACAGAAACTCTATATAAGGACTTTAACACAGGAGGTGCTGCTGGTTCGGAGAGGTAGGACCACCGCAGGAGGAAGGGTAAGGTTTTAGCTCTTAGCTCTGACCTCTTGGCTTTCTTCCTTGCATTGGTTCTGTGTTTTTTATTTAATAAAACGGTTGGTTAGATCTACAGATTCCCCTGTGCCAGGCTTGACCATGGCAACTCTTATAAGGCAAACACTTAATTTAGGGTGGCCTGATTACAGTTTCAGAGGTTCAGTCCATTATTATCATGGTGGAGAGCATGACGGCATGCAGGCAGACATGGTGCTGGTTACATCTTGGCTTGCAGGCAACAGAAAGTCAACTGACACACTGGGCAGTATTCTAAGCATAGGAAGCCTCAAAGCCCGCCCCCACGGTGACACACTTCTTCCAACAAGGCCATACCCACTCCAACAAAGCCACACTTCACAATAGTGCCACTCCCTATGAGATTATTGGGGCCAATTACATTCAAACTGCCACAAAAGGGAAGGAAAAAAACATAAGGAAGAAAGCCAGACAGTCAGTTTGGCCTGTTACCTTCTGATTTACATTCTTGGGAGACTGGGCAAGGTACCCACAGAAGGATTTTGTGTGTGTGTGTGTGTGTGTGTGTGTGTGTGTGTGTGTGTGTGTGTTTTGTGTGAAAGTGGGTTCTGCAATGAAGATGCTGAATCAGAGACCTGCTTTCCTCTGCAGATTGGGCACTCTGAGGGTAGTCATAAAGAAATGAGGGCTGTGGGTCTCTGCTGTGGAATTCTGCCCTCTGGCAAGACATGGCCTTGTAGCTGTGATTACACATGGGAGACCTTCATAAAATTGAGCCTATTGATTGTCCATCACAGAGGTGAGGCTCACAAGGCCACCATACTCCTCCCCAGGAATTTATAGACAGTTAGTGGTTACTAAGAGAGAGGCCTCAGGAGGTCTCACCCCTCCCCACAAGAGAATAAGCTGTTGCTATGAGTAGGGACTCAGGAAGCCATACCCCTTTCCAAGGGTGTACAGGCAGTTAACAGTTGCCAAAGGAGATATTTTCCTTCACTGGTGTTGTTAGATGGGACTGAGATGGGATGACAAAATCTCCTACCTCAACAGGAGCAGACTGCCCTTTAATTAGAACAATGAAAAGCAACAACCTCTCCATGGGAATGAAGACTGTGCATACAGGCTGTGGTACAAGGGCTTGAGATCTTGTGGGGTTTGCAGTGGAAGTGCCTATCAGAGTACAGTCCAGTGGAAATTTTATTGGTCTTGGTTCAGCCTCTGCAGTTTCAGATAACAACCATCTATATTGACAGGTAACCTTGACCACTGTGGTCTGGATTTCAGATAGAAGCCATCTACAGGAGCAGGTATCCTTGAGTATGGGAAGCTTCTGCATCAGGATTTGCCAGCCAGAGTATTTTTACCCTTTAAGTATAGCCTTTACCCATGTGCCTGTAAACAATCCCTTATCCACACTCCTGTAAGCAACTCCAGTTAAACTCACTGTTTGACCAAGCTAGACTTGAGTAGAATATCTTCTTCTCACTCTGTCTCTGGTAAATAGACATTTCTCCCAGGTGAAATTCATACAAAGAGGTTCCTCCTGCCTTCCCCCAACCCATCTCAACCCACTATATCCCTGCATTGTGAAGCAAAGGCAGGCACAGTGATGTCACAGACCACCACTGTTCTAGCCTCTCTCTCTCTCTCTTTCTGGCCACCCTGGGCCTTGATCAGCCTTTCCACTGGTGCCCCAGAGAAAAGAGGTATACCTTGACAAGCAGCCTCACCAGGCCACTTGCAGCCATGGATGTCAATGGACACCCAAAGCCCCAGCCCTCCCCAGAGACTCCTGGTCCTCTTGCCTTGAACTCCAGCACACTTCTAGTGAACAACAGTCTACAGCAAGATTCCCTCAACCTGGTTGTCAACAGGCTCCCACCAAAGACAGGTGCTGTGGTTATTGACATGGGCACAGGTACCTGTAAAGTGGGTTTTGCAGGACATTCCCAACCCACCTATACTGTGGCCACCATCCTGGGTTGCCAGCCCAAGAAACAGGCTACCAAGGGCCGGTCAGAGCTGGAAACTTTTATTGGGGAGGCAGCCCGCTCCCGCCCAGAGCTGAGGTTGGTGAAACCTATTCGCAACGGCATTGTGGTGGACTGGGAAGCAGCCGAACTAATCTGGCGACACATCCTGGAACATGATCTCCGAGTGGCCACCCAGGATCACCCTCTACTGTTTTCGGATCCACCCTTCAGCCCAGTCACCAACCGTGAGAAGCTAATAGAAGTGGCCTTTGAGTCTCTGCACTCCCCAGCCATATATGTGGCATCTCAATCTGTATTGTCAGTCTATGCCCATGGGCGTGTTAATGGACTTGTTGTAGACACTGGCCATGGAGTCAGCTACACAGTGCCAGTTGTTCAGGGCTACAACCTACCCCATGCCATCCAACGCTTGGACCTGGCCGGCAATCATCTTACTGCCTTTCTAGCAGAGATGCTGCTGGGCTCTGGCTTCTCATTGCGACAAGAGGACCTGGACATGGTGGAGAACATTAAACATCGTTACTGTTATTTGGCCTCAGATTTCCAAAAGGAGCAGGCTCGTCTGGATCAGGAGTGCAAGCAGACCCTGAAGCTGCCAGATGGACGGACTGTCACTCTGGGGAAGGAGTTATTCCAGTGCCCAGAGCTCCTATTCCATCCCCCCGAGATACCAGGACTGTCACCCATGGGCCTCCCAGCCATGGCTGAACAGAGCCTCATAAAGGTGCCTCGGGAGCTACGGAACCACGTGGCCCAGAATGTGCTCCTGTGTGGAGGCTCCTCCCTCTTTACTGGCCTGGAGGGTCGCTTCAGGGCAGAGCTACTGCGCTCTCTGCCACCTGAGGACCACGTGGTGGTGATGGCACAGCCCAACAGGAACCTCTCTGTGTGGATTGGGGGCTCCATTCTGGCCTCGTTGCACGCTTTCCAGTCCTGCTGGGTCTTGCGGGAACAATATGAAGAAAGGGGACCTCAGGTTGTATACCGAAAATGCTACTAACAAGGGACAAGGTGGGAAGGGCTGAAGGCAGTAAAGCTTTCTTGCCAAGCAAACTCAGTCCTGTTGTCTTCCAGCTCTATCCGTGCTCTAAGAACCACCCAGATGACTCATGTTCTCATTAAGCCACTAGCCTTTACCCTCCAACTTACCCCTCAACCCCTATCCTCCCATCTCCAACCCCTCACACCCCTGGTATCTTCTCCTCTAAACATTTCTGACTGGAAACTATCCTAAAATATCCATGACCATCCCTCTGAGACACCCTAATACTTTTTTTTTTAATTTAAAATTTTTTTTTTTTTTTTTTTTTTTTGGTTTTTCGAGACAGGGTTTCTCTGTGTAGCTTTGCACCTTTCCTGGATCTCGCTCTGTAGACCAGGCTGGCCTCAAACACACAAAGATCCGCCTGCCTCTGCCTCCCGAGTGCTGGGATTAAAGGCGTGAGCCACCACTGCCCGGCATAATTTAAGAAATTTTTTATTCATTTTACATACCAACCACAGATTCCCCTCTCATCCCTCCTCCTGCTCCTCCCCCAGTCTTCCCCCCACCCACTCACCCCCATCCCCTCTTCCAAAAGAGTAAGGGCTCCCATGGGGAGTCAGCAAAGCATGGTTCTGCAGTTGAGGCAGGAATAAGCCTTCCCCTTGCATCAAGGCTGAGCAAGGCATCCCACCATAGGTAATGGGCTCCAAAAAGCCAGCTCATGCACCAGGGATAGATGCTGATCCCACTGCCAGGGACCCCTAAAACAGACCAAGCTATACAACTGTCTCCCTTATGCAGGGGTCCTAGTCTGGTCCCATGCAGGTTCCACAGCTGTCGGCCAAAGTTTGTGAGTTCCTACAAGCTTGGTTCAGTTGTCTCTGTAAATTTCCCCACTTGACCACTCTTGCTCATACAATCCCTCTTCCCTCTCTTCAACTGGACTGCTGGAGCTCAGCCTGGTGCTTGGCTGTGGATCTCTGCATCTGCTTCCATCAGTTACTGGATGAAGGCTCTATAATGACAGTTAGGGTGTTCACCAATCTGATTACCAGAGAAGGTCAGTTCAGGCACCCTCTCCACTATTGCTAGTAGTCTAAGCTGGGGTCATCCTTGTGGGTTCCTGGGAATTTC
>CABHPR010143732.1:35666-58396 GCA_902168415.1 Peromyscus melanophrys | reverse complement strand
GCTATAGAAACTCTGCACCATGGGGTGCTGAGAAGAAATGAGCAGCTTTAATAACTTCAGGGGACAGCTGCTTCTACCTAGCCAGTATAATGGAGTTATGGCACAGCATAAATCACGGGCATCCATAGGAGGGTGTCTGTTGGGGGCTCAGGAAAGCCTGTGACTCCCTTAGAACAAATCAGCAAGGCTCGATTCCCTAGACAGACTAAGCATTTCCCCCACGAGCTTTGATCGCCTCTGGGCAGCCCTCCTGTGTCGGGGAGTATTTGTGAACAGACTCTGGATTTGCCTGTGGCACATCCATCCTGAACAATCACCATTAGAGAGAACATTTGTCACAGCTTTCTGAAACCCCAGACTTACATGCAAATACATGACCCAGGCAGGACACATCGTCAGGACCAAGTCCCTCTCTTCTCTCCACCTGTCCTCGGAAGTCTTAGAAATGGACCCATGTATTTGTCATTGGCTACTAAAAGACTCGCCTGGGTCTGGGAAGATGTCTCAGTTGATGAAATACGTACAGCACAGGTGCATGAAGATCTGAGTTTGATTCCCCGAACTAATGTAAAAAGCCAGGAATGGTGGCACCTGCCTGTACCAGCACTGAGGAGACAGACATGGGAGGGTTCCTGGGGCCGGCTGGCCAGCTAGCTAGCTTAATTGTTGAATTTCTGGTCCTGTGAGAGATACTGTCCCCAAAAGCAAGGTGGAAAGAGATTGATGATGACATCTCAACATCGACCTCTGACCTCCACGTGCACATATGTGCATACCCCGCCCCCGCCCCCACACAAACTCAACTGATGCCCTGCTTCTTTCCTTCAATCCTTCAGTCTTCATCTTCTCGCCCCTTTCTAATACGACTTAAGGAGATCACAATGGTATCTGCCTCAGTCCTTAACACTCGCAGTTATTCAGGCTCTGCTCCTGGGCAATTGAGCTCATCGAAGATCAACCCTCCATTGCGCCTAAAATAAATCTGGACTGGATGACGCCATTTGTTTCTAGTTCTTCAATATGACTTTTTAAAGGAAAGCTGTTTGAAAGTAAACTTGGGAAGGAAATGTCTTGGTTGTATTTGGGCCCCCAATGAATGACATCACAATGTCCCGGGCTCGTCGGGTCTGGATAAGAGATGGTTTTCTAACTGGGTACCCACACCTCTCCCTTTACCAGTTCATTTCCTGGTATGTGGATTATTCTTATATAGAGTAACCCAATTTGCCCCTAATTGTTAGTTAGTACAGGCCCTGCTGTTCCCCAGGCAGATTCTCATTGGCTGTCCTGAGGCCCAGATGTCAGCTTGGAAACACATCTGGCCCTGGGTCCTTGGCAAACTGACTGTGACAGGTTCCCCCACTAGCTGCAGTGTCAGGGCCAGGTTTTGAGGTGATTAAATCCTCCTGCTTCCTGGCCTTCGCCCTATGTTTGTGTTGAAGCCATTTCCCTGGAACCAGCCTCATTCAAACAGGCTGTCTACCTCACAGATGCCAACGCTACATCTGTGGGTTGAGGTTGCCTCTGCGATAGTGAAATGCCTCCTTGTGTGGGCCACTCGAGGCCAGAGTTACCACAGAGGAGCATGTAGAAATATGTGAACCTCTCATCTGTCCGAAATGGGGTTGAGATCTCATTCCTCATTGCAAATAATTGGATTTGATAAGCTTTGCTTTGAGAAGCTGAGGCTAGAGAACATTCCTTCCTTGTCGAGAGCACCTTTGCGGTGCAAATCTCACAACATGTGTGCACCAGGTGAAGATGCAGGTGAGGGAAGAGCAGCATGGTAAATGCATTTGCATTTCTCAAAGACATGACGCCATGCCCTGGAGAAATAATTACAAGAGTACTTTTAAGTGAAGCTTACTGTTGCTGATATGCAGATCTCAATGACCTCCCATGAACACAAACACAAACCCATAGCAGGTGAGGATTTCATTTGCCTGTGTACATGTACATGTATGCATGCTGGTGGCTGTGTGGCTGGGTGGGTATGTGTGAGTGCAGGCATGTGTACGCAGAGGACAACTTTATGTGTCATTTTCCAGGTGCCTTGGACCTTTTGTTTGACACGTGGTCCCTCATTGGCCTGGATCTTCACCAAGCAGGCCAGGAAACTCCAAAGATCTGCCTGTCTCTGCCTCCCATTACCCAGGTAATGAGATTACAAACCCATGCCCAACTAGCTTTTTATGTACATTCTGGGAACTTAACAAGAATCCTCTTTCTTATGTGGCCAGTGCCTTACTGACCAAGTCATCTCCCCATCCCCTAAGTTAATTGTTTTGCTAGTAAAACTTGCTACGAGAGGAGACTATAGAAGGCTGGGATTCATCACCCCTGGAAAACTATTACAAAGGCTAATTTGAGGGTTAGCCTCAGATGAACTGAACCAGAAACACTGTGGGTGAGCCAAACAATGGCCTAACCACCCCACCACAGCAGGAGAGCTGAAGTATGTACCCTTGGATTTCAAAACAAATGTTCTTTCACTATCTAGGGCTTGATCTAGCTGGAGGAGCGGGAGGGCTGCCCTGGAAAATTCCACAACACATTTCACTAGATTCCACTCTGACTTCGCTCCAGTTGAATCGACACTGCTACCCTTTTTTCCTCCGATGCACTTTTGCCAGCTAAGGTTAGCTGCTCTTCCACACTGTGAATGCCCCCATCATGACCACAGCAGGAATCAGCCAGTGACTTGCAGTAGGACACAGAGCTCTGTAGATACACTGCCCAGTCAGCTCATCATTTAGATCCGACTTCAAATATCTCCAAGGGATAAACATAAGCATCCCTATTTCAGAGATGGAGAAAACTGAGGTTTCAAATAAGATGACGTAAGTATAGCTCTGGGTTCACCCTTTGTTGTCCTGAGCAGCATATTTTTAGTCTCTTTCCAGCCAATCTGATACCACATGCTTGACACCTCAAGACATTTTTCCTCCGAGCCTCGTTCAGTCTTGGCCCCAGGTACAAGGGTTGAGTATGGTTGTGTTGGGTTGGATTCAAGATGTCTCCAGCCAAGTCATAAAAATCCTCAGATAAAAATCATCCTGCAGAACAGAATTGGTGATGCTGCCCAGTGTTTTTGAGGCTTAGGTAGGCATGGGTGTCTTCTTCCATACTAACAAGATTTGTAACTGGTAGAAGGTTCTGGTAAGAACATTGTGGTATGATTTAGCTCTATGATTACACAGCTTGGAATTGACCAAAAGTAAGTAGTTGAGAAATGGTTAAAAATTAACATACAAGAAAGTCCCCTACAACATTTTATATAGAAAAAAAAAGAATTTGCATTTCACATAAAATAGGGCAGCTAAATAAACTGGTTCTGTAAGACATTCTGTAATAGAGCCATCCCTACTTCCCCCAAACAGATTAGTAAACAGTGGCCACAAGTCAAGTGGAAAGAGCAGAGTGCAGAATGTTACAGATAGTAAGATCTTGTTTTATTCAAAAACTGTGAGTTAGCATACAAGCATGTTCATAATACACATCATACATGTGCCCAGCCAGACATATGCTCTAGAGGAGACAGAAACTGCCAATGTTTTAGGAATGGAATTTATTCTCACACCCATGAGAATAAAGGGGTACCTGAGACTAATTTTTATTATAAGATATTTATTAATATAAGGGTAATAATGTGTGTGTGAGAGAGACAGAGACAGAGACAGAGATGGAGAGAGAGACACAGACAGACAGACGGAGTATACATGTCTGTGTGAAGGCTTGAGATCAGCATCTGATGTCTTCTTCTTATTTTATGGCCTTAGTTCTGTCCACCTTATTTCTTTGAGACAGGCTCCCATCATCCACTCTATTTTACAAACAAAGAAAATGAGGCTAAGGGGTTAATCAGCTGCCCTGTGCACACAGGTACAAAACACCAAAGCCAGAATTCAAACTACCGCGTCTGTATTCTTCCTCCATTCTGAAACATCTCTAGAGAGACAAACTCTCCCAACTCCTTCTGTTGCTCCCCTTCTAGCATCTATAAATGATAACAGCATAAATGATAACAGCGTAAATGATAACAGCGTAGCGCTCATTACCCGAAAAGCACTGAGAATAAGGGCTATGGTCCATGTGAGCAGCTGGGGTTGAACATGTGCCGACATTACAGTGAGCGGACTTGGTGTTTGCTTCTTAACATCTTTAGCATAAAGGTCCTTAAGAGCTAAGGCTTTCAATAGTAAACGATCATCCAGTTACATTTTCTTAGCCCTTAGTAGAGCCTCATTAAATACTTAAGGTGTTAATGGCCAACTGAAGCCAAGTTTTCCCAGGTACCAAACACATGGTGACCCAGGCTGGCCTAGCAACCGGCCAACACAGATGCCGTGTAAGCAGCCAACCAGCACTGCCCATCCCGAATCCTCTCTACAATGCCCCCTTCCTGCTTCTGGTTTCTGGCTAGGTCCTGAACCCATCTGTGCTTGACCTTTGGATGTCTTTCCTTCACTCACTCATCCTCTGACCGGAGGCTTAATACTCTCTTACCACTCTCCTCCCTGCATCCTTTCCACATCATTCTTGCCTAGTCTGAAGACACATTCATGTGTCACCCTCAGGGAAAGAGATACCGTCACACTCTTCCGCAGGGATATGGATCCCAGTGCCTTCTCTCCACTAACTGAAAACCATGGTGAGAATGCTAGCTAGGTGTGTGTGTGTGTGTGTGTGTGTGTGTGTGTGTGTGTGAGAGAGAGAGAGAGAGAGAGAGAGAGAGAGAGAGAGAGAGAGAGAGATCTAGTAAGGACAATGTGGGAAGAGAAAATACCAAGGGAATTCTCAACACCCCTAAAGTTCTCTTCTTTTCCCAGTGTGAAGCAACAGCCTGGCACCATTTTCCTTACAAGAGTAATCATCATGGCTTTTCATGAGGAAGCTGTGAGTAAGACCAAGGGCTCAGGAGCCAGACTGCCTGGGTTGCAATCCTGGCTCCACCATTTACTCTAATAGCCAGGTGACTGTGGTAAGCCACTGATTCACATCTCAGAGCTATAAAACAGATGCCTAATGGTATCACAGTCCTGTCCCAATGTTGTAAACCATTCAGAACAATGTCTGGTGTATAATAAACACTCTGCATTGGTGAATAATCATCGTGTGGTCACTGAAAGCCTCAGGCCTACTTCTGGGGAGACCTGAGGACAAGATACCTAGTTTGACAAGGGAGTGGAATGGAGGAATTTAGTCACCTCATCTGTCTTGGAGAAGCATTCCTGTGGCAGCAGAGACATGGCTACGCCTTGTGCACACGACCATCACCTGAAGATGACGAGCAGAAAAGCCTTTGGGATGGTGTCTAGGTTTCTAACACTAGCCACGATTTCCCTCCTGTTGAGTGGGCCTTAAGTCTGTTTAGATGCTGTGGGATGGTCTGTATGTCAAATTGCTCTGATTGGTCAATAAATAAAACACTGATTGGCCAGTGGCTAGGCAGGAAGTATAGGCGGGACTAACAGAGAGAGTTAAAAGAACAGGAAGGCGGAGGGAGTCACTGCCAACCGCCACCATGACAAACAGCATGTGAAGATGCTGGTAAGCCACGAGCCACGTAGCAAGGTATAGATTTATAGAAATGGATTAATTTAAGATATAAGAACAGTTAGCAAGAAGCCTGCCACGGCCATACAGTTTGTAAGCAATATAAGTTTCTGTTTTATTTGGTTGGGTCTGAGCGGCTGTGGGACTGGCAGGTGACAGAGATTTGTCCTGATTGTGGGCCAGGCAGAAAAACTCTAGCTACACCTCAACCTTGAAATCCGGCTCGGTCCAGTCTGAAACTTGGGCAACCAAAGTCGAGTTTGGCCTTGGCCACTTTCCTATGCTGAGAGGAGCAGAGGAAATGTCCTTGGTGTCTTCCTCTCAGGCGTCTTCCCTGATGTGACTGTGGTTTTCAAACTTCACCACCAATAGCCAGTATCCAACTCATACCATTCTCTCCTCAGTGTGTCTGTGCTGAGAAAAGAAAAAAAAGACTTTTCCTTCATGGTTCTAAGCAAACACCAACATCTAAAAGCAGTCTCCTTTAATTAATTCTCCAGATAGTGTCTGGAGCAAATGACATGCTTGTATTTTAACCTTTATTCCCTAGGGGGACCTTTTACTGCCTTTACATGGTGTTTTGGTTTTGGTTTTGGTTTTGGTTTTTTAAACTGTGGTTTATCACATTTAACAGTTTAATGAGCCTAAGCGAGTGGAATAAACTCTCTGGTAATCTACTGGTATTGGGGGAAATGGCAAAGGGCTAAAACTTCAGGAAGGGAATCAGGGGAGCTGCCTTTACTGGGGAGCAGGGTGGTCATGTGGGAGAGACCTGTTCCATGGGAAATCGGGGGACTGTGCAGGATATGTTATAAACATGATGCCCCCTAAGCATCTATTAAGAGTTATCTTATGGACAAATAAACACACAATCTAGGGATTCAAGAGAAACCCAGGATAGAGATAGAGGCAGGGGAGTTGCCCATGTGCAAGTAGTATTTAAAGTCAGGAGGCTGATGAGGTCACCAAGAAAGTACACATAAATAAAGAAGAAAAGATATTCAGACAGTGAGGTCATGTTTGAGAACTTCGTAATCTTATCGGGCCCATCAGATGCCCAAGGCCCCTTCATATGGAGGGAGGGAGCCTTCCAGAACCTTCTGGACATCCCATCAGGAAGCTGCCATTCCTTCATTCAATTCATTATTTATTAACTGTCTATGGGTACCAACTTTCAACCTGAGAGGAAAGAGGGAAAAGAAGGAGATTCATGGAAGGGAAAGAAGAGTCTCACTAGTATCTGTAAACTTCACAACTGATATTATTTCCCCAGGCAAGAGACCTGTGGTCCAGGCTCTTTGCTACATGAATTAGGCTCAGCAAGGACACTCTGGGTAGAAGATGTCTATAGGACTAGGTTTCAGGCCTTCACACCACCACCTCTGCCTCCCCAAAACTGTGACCACAAGTTTGTCCTATAATGCCTGGCTTTTTCACGTGGGTGCTGGGGACCTGAACTCTGGTTATCATGCTTGAGTGGAAAGTGCTTAACAACCTGCGACACCCCCAGCCCAATATCTATATAATTATATAACAGTTATCCTTGGATATTTTAAATTCATGTATGTTTTGCCTCCCAGGGCCTTGCCTAGAAGGGAAGTATTTGTGTTAAGCCAATACAATACTCTTTCTTGAGTTTTGACAAAATTATATATTTCGCCTGACATACAAATGAAAATTTAAATCCTAGTGTCATGAGTATAGCTAGTCTAGTCAGGGACTGAGTGAAGGATTTTTTGGGTTAAGCTTGTTCTCAACCTCAGCCTAGGGTGTAGAAAGCAAATATATAGTACTAAGCTGTAGAATGAAAAGTCCATGCGACTAACCCCACCTCCTGAGGCACCTGGGAACTGGGAACAGTCGGGATGGGGGTCATTGCCTTCCTGTAGGAGACGCAGAAGTTGGTAGTGTTGACGTAGCCCACTCCTCACTGCTCTGTCTTCAGGAGATTGTTGCCAAATAAAACTGAACAGCAGCAGCTCATTAATAAATTAATGCAGGACTGTTTTTAATCATTTCTCTTTTTCACATTTATAACTGGATGGATGTATGCGTAAGAAATGATACTCTTGGTTGTCTTTGCAAAGGTCACAGGAGGAAAGCACCTTAACCGTTTGTGTAGGATAAAGTGTCCCTCCCCAAGCTGGGAATTTCGTGACGAAATCTTAAAAAAAATAAATGAACGGCATATGTCCTTGATTAATATTGTCTTCCACTCCCAACAGTGCACACACATAAACACATAGGAGAATATTTTAATGGCAAAAAGATAGCAAAAACTTCAATTCTTTTTCTTATGATCCTTTCACCTAAGGCTAGGTTTCCCCAGTCCTTATGACTGAGGACGGGGCCCCATGAGGCGGCAGAGAATCATGCTCCTGCACCGCTCCCCAGATGTGCAGCCATATGAAGGCTCCTTCACTTCTCCTAGCCCTGTCTTTCCCTGTGTGGCAAATATAACGGAGAGGATGACAGGATCTTTTTTATGGGGAAGGTGTACTGGAATAGTGTGCTTGGAAGGACTACAGAGCATGGGACAACAGGACTACATCAATCCTGCTCTTACGGTACATTCTCCTGCCCACGCGCCTGGAGTCCTCAGCCCTGTGGTCAGGTCCTCCCCAAGTAGTCCAGCCAGGAAACCAGACCCAGGTGGAGACTGACAGTGAGAGGTGGTAATAATGCATGCATTTTCTCCTCACTAAAACTGTGTGCAAGGCATACTGAACAGCAATGTTCTTCTCTCTCCAAAGCCTCCCTCCAATTTTCAGTACAATGACTTCCGGGCTCCAGCCCTCCTTGAAAAAGTGAAAGATGTTGAGGTGGCCAGCCTTGGTGCCTTGAGCCTCTCAGTAAGCAGGCATCTGTTGACCTTCTGGGAAAGTCATTTGTGGAGGTCAATCTGGGAAGAAACATTTGCTTGATGAGCAAATCTCATGCCCGCTCTTGCTCTGTGGCTGACTAGGTCTTTCCCTTCTCTCTTCTTCAAGCTTGCTGCCACACCACAATGAGGACTCAGAGTCTGGTACATTGTTCTCATCAGTTAAACCCCAACTCCTGGAGCCAGGTTGGGACTTGCTCATTTGGGTATCTTTCAAGTCAAGCTCAAGGCCTGACACCAGGGAAATGCACAATACTGTGATGAAACAGACCTGAAGGCGGCATGTGGTTCCATGGAAATGGAACGATTATCCAGGGTCTGACCCCTGACCTCAACGGGCCATTTCCTGCCAACTGTTTTCTCATCTACAGCTCATCTACAAATTGGAGATAATCCTTCTCACCTGCCTTTCCTTCTAGCGAAAGGAGAACAAGATGAGCTGGTTCTGAAGAAACTTTGATGGAGGAGTTGAGAAATAACACACCATTATTTTAAGATACAAAGAGGATAAGGCAAGGGTGCATCCCTCATGCCCATGTGAGCATTTCCTGGTGCTGTGGAGTGGCTGACTTGGCTCCTTTTCTCATTATTATAAACACTCCATCTCTCTTTCTTTCTTAAGTGTGTGTGTGTGTGTGTGTGTGTGTGTGTGTGTGTGTGTTGTATTTTATAAATTCATGTATGTGCAGAGGTACACACCTATACACTCATATGTGGAGACCAAAGGAGGACATTTAGTGTCTTCCTCCATCATACTTCACATTATTTTTTAAGAGAGGGTCTCTCACTGAGCCTGAAGCTCTGGGATTCAAACTTATGTTCTCTTGCTTCCATAGCAAGTGCCCTCACCCAACTGAGACATCTCCTCCAGACCTCACTTTCCCTTTAAATGCATATAGACTGAACTTCAAAGTTGAATAAGACATTACCATCCATCTAAGTGCCAGAGTCTCCTAGAGAAAACCAGACTGTGGCCCTGAAGCTATGTAGACACTGTGTGCTCACAGAAGGACACCTGACCCAGCTCACCATACATGGTGGTCACGAGGTAATGCCTAGGGCAAGAGCAGGAGCCAGTCTACTGAAATGAGAAGGAAACCATTGCAGGAAAAGGATGCTAGGGCAAGAGCACAAGACAAGAAAGGCATGATTCTGTGTCCCATGGTGGAAAGTGTTTTTGTCTTATACCATTTTGTTTCATCTAAATGAAGTTTTAAGGGGGTCCTGCATGGTCCAGTTCACTGGAGAGGCCTGGCTCTTTCCTATATTGTCTTCTTCAGTCTTTTCTTCTTCTCATTCTCCTCTTCCTGCTGCTCCTCCTTCTCTTCTTAGTCTTCTCCTCTTCCTCCTCCTCCTTCCTCAACTTCCTTCTATTTCTTCTATTTCCTGTCTTCCTTCTCTCCTCTTTCTTCCTTCTCTCTTTCTTCCTCTTTCCCTCTCTTCCTTTCTTCCTTCTTCTCTGTCTTTTTCTATTCATTCTGTTTCTGGTCCTCCCTTTCTCCCCCTTTTATCTTTTCCCCTTCCGTCTTCTCTTTTCCTCCTCGTATTTCCATGCCCCTGCCTTTTCTATTTCTTTTCTTTCTTGTCTTCTGTTTTCTCTCCCCTCTTATCTCTTTTCTGTCTCCTTTTCTCTTTGTCTTCTTCCTTTCCTTCTTTCTCCTCTTTGCTCTTGACCTCCTCTCTTCTTCTTCTTCTCCTTCTCCTCCTCTTCCTCCTTCTCTTCCTCCTCCTCCTTCTCCTTTTCCTTCTTCTGTGCCAGTCCAGCAAAGAAGGGAGCCAAGGGTGGTGTATTGGTAGATCTTGGCATGTGACAGAATTCAGAGGTCTTTCACAGCAATGTGAAGGGCCTAAACTTCATTCAGAAGCCCTGGAGAGCTTCTTAAATGCCCCCTGTAGGGTCTTTGTTGCTGAAGTTTTCCTGGCCCTGCCCAGCTTCTGCGGCCCTGTGGCCACTTGGACCCAAGTAAACACACAGAGGCTTATATTAATTAAAACTGCTTGGCCACTAGCTCAGGCTAACTATTGACTAGCTCTTACACTTAAATTAACCCATAATTCTTATTTATGTTTAGCCATGTGGCTTGGTACCTTTTCTCAGTTCTGTCTTCACATCTTGCTTCCTCTGTGTCTGACTGGTGACTCCTGCCTCTTCCGAGAATTCTCTTCTCTGCTTGTCCCACCTATACTTCCTGCCTGGCTACTGGCCAATCAGCATTTTATTTATTAACCAATCAGAGCAACACATTCACAGCATACAGAGCGATAACATTTTTAAACAAGTTGTTGCTCTTTAAAAGTAGGTTCATTAATCTACCCTTTCATCCTATCATATCTATACTATCCCCTTTTCTTCTTTAGAAAGAGCTAAACATAAATAAAAATTATGGGTTAATTTAAGTGTAAGAGCTAGTCAATAGTTAGCCTGAGATAATGGCCAAGCAGTTTTAATTAATACAAGCCTCTGTGTGTTTACTTGGGTCCGAGCAGCTGCAGGGCTGCTCAGACCCAAGTAAACACACAGGAAAAAATCAGCTACAGGTCTCAATTAGAGAAATTGACCTGCTTTGTAGACTTTGTTGGGTCTTTTCTGCAAAGAGCCAGATAGAAACTACTTTAGACCCTGTGGATCATATAGTGTCTCAGCAACCACACACCCTAGGAGTAGTGTGGAAGCTGCCACAGACAGTGTGTAAACAATTGAGCTTGGCTATTTTCCAGTCAACCTTTATCTGTAGACACTGAAATCTGAGTCTCATATAATTACCGCATGTCACAAGAATATCTGTCTGTGCCTACTCTTCCAACCACTTATAAATGTACAAACCATTCTTAGCTTGTGGGCTGAACACAAGCAGGTGGTGGGCTGGATTTGTCTCAGACCTTTCTTTGCCTGTCTGTCTCTGTTTTGCATGGATCTGTCTGGGGGATGAAGATGGAGGTGAGGTAGCAGGGCTGAAGGTGGAGGAAGAGCCACTTAGAAGGCAGCCCAAGTGACAAAGCCAAGCATGACCCAAGCCATGTGAGGAAACAGGAGCCAGGAATGAGGTTAAAGAGACTGTGGGCATTGGATGTGGGGGGGAGGGGTATCACGGTGGAAGAGCAAATCAAGGGTGACTTAGCAGAGAGAGAGAGAGGCATGGGTAGTGACTGGGAAGGTTGGATACTAGGAAGCATCAAGACACCCTCCTCAGTAGCCTGGAGCCCCACGTGAGATGCTAAGATCATTGTCTCCCTGGAAATCCTGTCCACTGATTAAGAGAACACAAAAATTGAAATGGTGAAGTGAGGGCTTGCCCAGTACCCCTTGGAAAGAATCCAACCTCCTCATCAATACACAGCATAACACCAAGAGTCAATCCCTCACTCACCCCATGGGAATGTGGGAAGAGTGGGAAGAGTGGGAAGAGTGGCTCCCTCCTTCGGTTTAAACTGCCCAGGTCTGCTACCACTCAGCCACAAAGATTGAACTCTGGTTATGCACGCCTGAATGAGGTAGGGATACCTTTGGAAACTCATTTGAAGAAATGTGGGTTTTTCCATAATTGGGTCATATAATTGTGATCAAAACTGGGGTGAAGGAATTAGTTGTTCTCTTACAGACAGTGCCTCAGACAAAAACATCCTTCCTGCGCATTTGTTTGCTGAGATGTTTCTGTTCACATTTCCTAAGACCTAGAACAAGGCAGAGAGAGAAGGCGAAGGAGAGGGAAAGAGAGAGGAGGAAGAGGAGAGACTGAGGGAGGGAAGGAGGAGGGAGGGACAGGGAGAGTGGAGGGGGAGGGAGAGGGAGAGAGAGAGGGAGAGGGAGAGAGATAGAGATAGATATTAGTCTCTAGGGACAAAGAGAACCACTTTAGTCCTGGCGCACACTGCAGCAAATACACAAAACACTTTTGTTCCAAAGCCAACAGCTCCAGACAATGAGCCACAGGGCACCTTTGAGCAGCGTACCCACTGGAGCGGAGCTGACTGCATTGAGAGCCCGGAGCCCAAAAGATGTCTGCGAACTGGTAAAAGGATGAAGTTCCCTTATGAACCCCCACATGGGAGGTGTTTCCGTGCCCTCCTTGAGGTGCCCCTTCCACCCTTAATTTGAGAGAAGATTCCATTCTTCTGGAAGCAGAGAGAAAAGTCTTTTGAAGAGCATCCCTCCTGGTGGACCCCTGATGTCTGCAGTCCGGTGGACAGGCCTTGTTGTGAGTAGCAGGAGCCACTCCCAGGATGCACAGATAAGCCATGCTGGCAGGAGACATTTGTTCTGGTGGGGCCTCTGAGGCATGTCTGGCTCACCCACAGAGTAACTTTACTTTCAATCTGCCCCTCAACCCCCCCCACCACCACCACCACATGTGGCTACACCAAGTTGCTAGCTGAATTCAGTCACTTCCTACAGAAACATTCTGAGTGGCTTGTTCTGAGACCCCACATCTGGTGGTGCCCCTGACCTCCCCACTCTGGGCATATTTGTGTGTGCATGTGCACACATATGTGGAAGGCAGAAGACAAACTTAGCTGCTGTCGATCCTCAAGCACTGTCTACTTTTTTGTTTTGTTTTGTTTGGGGGCCTCACTGGCCCCGAGCTCATCAAGGAGACCAAATTGACTCGGAGTCGTCCACCTGTCTCTGCCTCCCTAGATTTGGGATTGCAAGCGTTTACCACCGTGCCTGGCTTTTTCACTTGGGATAAAGCTTGGGTCTTTACTGCAAGCACATCATAGACTGAGCCATTTCCCAACATGCACTTGCTTCTACTTTCTGCCCTCCCACTGGTTTCCCATGGAAGACTGAAGCCCTGCTTCACCTCTACCCTGACCCTGGCCACTGCCTCGCCACCAGGCACCCGGGAGCTAGCATTGCACCAGCAAACTAAATCTGATCGAAGGTCTGTGTTTGTAAATGACATTTGATGTGAACACGATCATACCCCTGGGTTTGTGTGCCTGTCTGTAGCTTCAGAATGGAGTAGGTGTAAAATTAGACTTGCAGCTTGCAAGGCTTAGGACATGCAGTTTCTAGCCATTTACTAAAAAGGTTTGTAATTTCTGCTCCATCTCTTCTCAGAAGCTTCTCCACACTGCTCCCAGAGACACCGTGCACGGAACTCCCTGGTGAACCATCCCTCTAGTGCTTAACTGTCTGAAAACAAAGGACAAATGTATTAGCCCAACATTCAGTCCTTTACCATCTGGTAGTTGGTGGGCTTGGTGGCTTTAACTCTCCAAGTGCTTTTCTGCACCCAAACGGGTCTCCAGGAACCGAAAGGAGAGAACCTCTGCTTGGTCAGCTAGAAGGGACTGCTCAGAGAGGCAGGAGGTGCATTGCAGAACCATGCAGCCTCCAATGTTGCAGCTCATGGCACTGGGGACTTCACCTCTTGCTCGGTGTCCTCCACCATCCATTCCGGTCTGGAAGCATTAGGCACCACCTATTCTGCTGAGCGCTAATCTATGTGACTGTGGACTAAGTATGCAGAGAGTCAGGAAATATTAGGTGGTACAGCAAGGTCTGGAAGGGTCACAGGAGGCTTCACTCAGTACCTGGAGGATGGATGGAAGGAGGAAGGCAGATGAGATAGGTGATATGCATTCAAGTTGGGGAGAGAACTGTAAAATGAGCTTAGTGGGTAAAGTGCTTGCTTGGCAAGTCCAAGGACCCGAGTTCAGTCCCCAGAAACCAAGGAAAAGACAAAACAACCAACTAAACAAACCAACAAACCAGGAGTGGTGATAAATCCTCGTAATCACCGACTCTAGAGGAGTCAGGAAGCCAGGAGCTTCTAGAGGCCAGTGAGCCTAGCCCACTAGGTGAGTTCTAAGACAGTGAAGACAGTGAGAAACACTCTCCAACATCCAGAAAGACAGTACCTAAAGAACAGCAGCCCAGGTTATCTCCTGGCCTCCAAGTGAATGTATATATACACACACACACACACACCTACACACCACACACAGACACCTACACACCACACACACAGACACCTACACACACCACACACACATATATATATACACACACACACACTTACACACCACACACAGAGATACCTACACACACACACACACACACACACACACACACCACATACACACAGACCACACACACAAACATACACACCACACACACACACACACACACACACACACACACACACACACACACACACACTGGGGAAAAGGGTGGTATGAGAGAGAGACTGTTCAATTTAAATTATCCCACAGCAGTAAGAAGCAACCATTACAAAGAAGCTCTCAACAAATATCGGAATGTCACATAACTAAAATTAATATTCCTAAGGAAATTTGAATTTTTTTTTGTTACCCTGTTCATCACTGAGAACGGTATCACTGCAAGTGCCCCAGAGCAGCTGGTAAGTGAATGAATCCCAGACAATATTTGACCTTGCTACTTAATGCCTTTGGGTCTGTTTTCTGCTCTGGAAGGGGGCTAACACCAGAGTCCATTACACGGGACACATCACTATCTGGTACACAAATGTTCAGACAGTCTCCCTGTAGGACACCTGAGTCAGGACCCAAGAGTCTATCTCCCTCTAGCTGCCCTAAGTCAACAGGGACATAAGAGAATTAGATGGAGGTCACAGTAACCCCCTTCTCAGTGATGACCACTCTCCCCGTCTCTTCTCCAGCGATAGGGACAAAGTAGTGACGACAGCCGCCACCACGTCTTCCCTCGTCCAGAACCTTTCTGGAAGTGTTTTCTTCTCAAGACTGAAATAAGGCAGGTAGGGAACATTTCACGGTTTTAATTAATACAGATTTATCTACCTCTCTGGGCTGTTGGCAGGATTAATCCCTACCCAGGGTTTAAGCTCCTTAGCAGACAGACTCTGGCCCCTCAGTCTCCTAGCCGATTCACTCAGTCTTTGCCCTCTGCTTCACAGAACAGCCTCCTTGCTCCCTTGAAACTGGCTGCTCGGTCCCTGTGAATTTGACTTTATCCTCTGTCTGATGCAATTAAGTGTGAAAAATCTTTGATCCTCGCCCACGGCAATGGGAGGCGGGGATGCCTGTGTGGTCTGGGTAGGACGTTGAGCTCCAGTTCAAATCCTAAAGAGACCCTGACAGTTGGTAAAGCAGTCCTGACTTCCAGGCAGGGTCTCAGAACACTCTTGAGGGGTTGAAGACATGGGGAGCAGCCCAGAGTGGGTGGGAAAGGAGAGCTGGAGAATGCTGATGGATTTCATAGCTAAACCCAGACTCTCTAAATAAGTCAGAGGGCCCTGCCTAGAAATTGGCACAAGAAATCACATTGCTCATTGATTTGTGAAAGATTGTTATATGAAAAAAAAAATTGCATTTGAGGCTTTGCCGAGCCCAGTGCTTGGTCTTTGTTGACTTGATTTGTTCTTATGTATGAGGCTTATTCCCTAAAATAATCCCCCAAAGAGCCAAGTGTTATAAGCATGTTCCTACTCCTTGGGCATATTTATAATTCCATTCTTCCTCCTTCAGCACCCGTTTACAAGGACCTGGCTAAACCAAGTAGAAAGAGGCAGCAGGGGGGGCTTCCTCTAGGGCTCCACTCATGGAAGAACAATAATACGTTACAATAACACCAAAAGTACATTCATTAAAACCAGAGCAAATGCTCTCTTTGCCTCTTGCATAATTACGTGGGCATATTAACACAAGGGCAACTGCATGCCACATTCACTGAATGAGTTAACCTTGGCCTCATCCTGGCCTTGCTAATTCTGACTAAATCTAACTCAAACTAGACCCTACTACAGCCTCTGGATTTCTCTGGAGCACAATTTTGTGAAGAAAATGCAATTTCTTTCCACGCGATATGCTTCCTGGAAAAGAAAAAAAATCCCATTCCTAAGTAAGTTTCATTAAGTATTCCATATACTTACGAGGGCTGGGGAGAGGGCTTAGTTGGTAAAGTGTTTGCTATGTACCCATTAGGACTTGCATTCAGATTCCCAGGACTCATGCATAAAAACTGGGTGCTATAGTGCACAGGTCTGTAATCTGGATGTAGAGACAAATAGAAGCTAGGAACTACAGGACAGGCAGCCTAGCTTACATGGTGAGCTCCAGATTCCGTGAGAGGCCTACCTCCCAAAATAAATAAATAAAATAAATAAATAAATAAATAAATAAATAAATAAATAAATAAATAAATAGTAAGGCTAAAAACCTCCGACTCTGGCCTCTGGGTTCCACATGCATGCACACACACACACATACACACACAGAGACACTCAAATACACTCAACACACGTGTGACGACTGTTCACAAGCAATCCTGTTTTTCCTTCCTTTTATATATCTCCAAATCAAAGCCTCAAATACCACTGAAGTCTATAATCTTTTTATTAGTTTTTACAATGTATTTAGTACACGTACTACATAGAAAAACTTCCATTGTCTCCACAGCCTATAATTTGGCGTGTATTTTTCACTGATGAATGAAAGCCAAGTCTATTTCTAGGTGGCCTGTCTCCTAATCTAGTATTCAGGGTCATTAAAAGATTTACTCCGGGCTCTGACTCACAGAGGGGAGTTCGCCTCTTTCTTCTGCTGTATGGTTGCTTCCACGGGAGTCCCCATCGACACTGAGTGCTCTGCCTCTGCTTAGATGAAGTGAATCCATGTACATATGTACGTCTATGTATGTATGTATCTCTGTCTCTCTATCTGCTTTCTATCTATCTGTCTCTCTTTCTCCCCCTCCTCCCCCAACCCTATCTTCCTGGAATTGAACTAGATCTACACATGTGTGAAAATCATGCAGGCTGAGGGAATACCACCCTTAGACCCAGGAGCCCAGGAGCGTGCTCCAGAGACTGAGGAACGCAGACTCTTAGAAGGAACTTTCCTGTGAACAGATACTACAAATTACAAAAGTCATGTGACGCTGCCCTGGAGGGCTTTGTGCTACCAAGGGTTAAATTCAATAAAGAATATGAATGACAGAATGGGGGAAGGCTGACCTTCAGCTCACGAAGAGAGATGTGGAAATGTCTAAGCACTCGCTGAGAAGCACCAAGGATCTCGTAAGTCTGATTCCAATCCCACTGGCCCCACAGATGTCCCTTTCTTACCTGACTAGCTGTGCCGACTTGAATGAGAAATGTCCCCTTAGGCCTGGGTATTAGAACAATTGGTGCCCAGTTGTCCTCACTGTTTGTGGAAGTTGCAGAACTTTTGAGAGGTGGAGCCTCGCTGGAGGGAGTGCATCACTGGGGGCGGGTTTTGAGCCCAGACCGTTTTACCCTACTTCTTGTTTATTCCTCCAGCTTCTATTTGAAGATGTGAGCTCAGTTGCCTGCTCCTGCTACCATGTCTGCCACTTGTTGTCAGGCTTCCCCGCCATGGACGGACTGCCATCCCTCTGGAACCATAAGCCCAATTAAACTCTTCTATGAGTTGCATTAGGCAGGGTGTTTCATCACAGCAACAGAAAAATAACTAATATGCTAGCCATGAGGAAAGTCCCACTTAGTTGTTAATCTGAGTCCCCAACTCATTTCAATGACTGTGTCGTAGCTGTGGGTTTCAACTCTTAAAAGGACATCTCAACAACAGTAACCCAACAAATGTGATGTTAACTCACGTTCGCTAGAAAATTCCCATCCTACATCAAGTTTCAATGATTTTGGAAACTTTTGGGTTTTTTTTAATCTGTGGCACCAACAAATGAACCTTTTGGTGTGAGTCTAACAGTTTATTTACTTCCAAGATAAAGCCATTTAATCTTTTGGAAAGCACTCATTTTAAAAGTTGCTTTTATTCTAATGAAATAATTGAAATAAAATTATATCTATAGGATTCTTCTATTGAAACTTCTGATTAGCTTTCTGTTTAACAAGTCACCTCAAAATTTATCATCCTGTGTGTTTGTAAGAACTGCATATGACTCTGTGTGTGTGTGTGTGTGTGTGTGTGTGTGTGTGTGTGCGTGTGTGTGTATGTGTAGTTTGTATGCATGCACATGTATAGTACAGAGGTCAATATCAGGCATCTCTCTTCAAACACTCCTCCGCCTTATCCAGGGGCTTTCACTCAACCCAGGGTTTGCTGATTGGCTGGTCTGGTGTCAGGTGATTCCCCAGGGCCTATGTCTCTACCTCTGCAGTGCTGGGATTGTAGATATGTGCCTCCACACCCAGGTTTAACCTTTAGGGGTCTAAATCATCTTACCCACTGAGCCATCTCCCCAGCCCCTCCCCCAAACAAGTCTTTTCTAATGATCAAATAGCTTCACGTTCTAGGAATGTTTCAACAACTTGAAATATTTTTCACCTACCATGGGGGCAGAATAGTGTGAAGAAGTCTATAAAACCGATATCCTAACTTACATAGTTTCTGTTAAACCACATAGACTACTCAGAAAGTGGATAATTCTCGGTAGAAGGCATTATTAAGGAAATTCCAGCTGCAGAGATGGTCGAACCCCTATAACCACGGAGAGGGATATGACCTGTGTGTTTGATGGTGTATAAGGACATAAGCATTCAGAATGGATCTGAGCACTGATGGTACTGGGTCCACAGAAGTAAAATATAAGGGCTGGAAAGATGGCTCACGGGACCCGAGTGTGTAGATCTGAGTGGCTGCAGGCCAGGTGGGACACAGAAAAACCTTCAGCTACACAAGTGTGATTTACCAGAAGCCACATAAAATAAGCTGGATGTAGAGGTGTGTGCTTGTAATCCCACCATGGGATGAAACAGGAAGATGTCTGAGGTGCATGGGCCATCCAGCCTAGCATAGAAGAGACCCTGCCTCAGTACAAAGGTGGACCTTGCTTCAGATCAAATCCTTGCTTCCTTAGGCAAGTACACACATGTAGACACACACATGCACATAGTCACATGCACTCATACACATACATGTGCACACACAAACATGCACAGGAATACACACACACACACACACACACACACACACACACACACACACAGGCTCATACCCAGAATGAGTCTGGCCATTTATGGTAAGGAATCTATTTATTAAAAATAAAGTGATGATAGTAAATTGTTTCTTTGGTCAAAAATTTTATGTCATAAGCGCCCAATATTCCTTGGTGTGAATATCTGAGAGTCAAGAGCAAATAGCTATAGACAGACATACAGTCATAATGAGTAGATGGCAGAGTGGAACGGTCCCTTTCTCATTGAGACCAGGTGATGTCGCCAGCAGTGGCATCAGGACCAGGTGATGATCCAGCAGTGGCCGGGGTGCAATGAAAAGACAGTTTCTTTGGGCTGTGTGTGACTCTGTGGGGCTCTATGGGAGCAGCTCCCCTCTCTCGACGGAGGGAGGTACCACGGTTACTCCTTAGTTCTGTTCAGGACTAAGCCCTCTGTTACAAAGATAAGTAAAGTAACCGTATGTTTCCAGTCTTGTCTCAGCTTTTATTGAACGGCTTTCAGCATTATCTCGCCCTCACACCAGCTGGATTGTGCTGCTGTGCCCTTCCGACTCTTGTTCGCCCGTTATCTGGGGAATAGAGACCAGGCTGCCCTCATTTCAAACTCCTTGATGATAGATGTGTTCCCTTGGGTATCTGTGTTCTCAGAACAACCCACTGCATTTATTGACACTTAACAAATACTTCTTACATATGACTATCTGGGTCTTTGCACAAACTAGTCAGTTTCTGACCAGATCCTGTGCCTCCTCCCCCAACACTCCATCAGGTCAAAGGTAACATTTGCTTAAAGAGACTTCCTCTGATGCCGTTCATTAATTTTCAGTTATAAACTGTTTAGTGCTGGGAACCAGAATTGAGTAATTCTCTTTTCCCTACAATGTATTTCTAACAGTGTTAACTCTAGCCTGTTCCTAGTTTCCTGTTTGTTTGTTAACTTACCTGCATGTCTTAGTTACTAGACAGGGAATTCTCTGAGAACAGAAACTCAGCTGGATAAGTGTTCCTTCTTTGAAAGTGTTAGGACCAGAAGTAATGTGCGTGTGTGCGTGCATGCATGTGTGTGTGTGTGTGTGTGTGTGTGTGTGTGTGTGTGTGTGTGTGTGCTTACGGGCATTGGAGGACAACCTAGGGGTTGGCCCTCAGGTGCTCTCTCCCTTAGTCTGAGACAGGGCCATCCATTGGCCTGGAACTTGGCCAAACAGGCTCAGCTGCTTGGTAAGCTCCAGGGTCTACATGCCTGCCTCCCTGGCCCAGGGATTCCGAGAGTACACCGCTCCACCTGCTTTTACATGGTTCTAGGGATCCAAACATGGGTCCTTTCATGTTACCAACTGGACTTGTCTTCCCATCCCCCAGAATTTGGATTTTTAAAGAACATTTGCTTAGATACAAGGAGATAAATCGGGAGGAAACCAAGCCTGATCATTAAATTCATTTCTATTCTGTATATACTGCATACTCATACCCAGAAGGCCACATACATTTTGACTGACACTTGTCACCGGAGGTTGGGTATGGAATTTTACATTTGCTGGATGTGTCAGTAGTCAGAATTTTGCCAGTGCTGGGGAGTCTGGGATTTCAGATGTTTGGATTAGGAACTCACAACTTACCGGTTGTGCTCCTATTGAAAATGCCGTTTGTTGACTGAATTAACGGTGCTGTATCCATCTTGAAGTTCTTAGGGTTTTGCTTTTCAGTGGTTGCATGAGCTTAATGGCTCCAAATGCTCTCCATGTGGAGGGGGTGCTTTTTGCCCTTTTTCCTTCCAGGGATGAGTAGTTACAACTGGCTCCGAGGGAGGTGCTGGGTCTTAATTATGACCAGTTAAGAAAACCATGCTTCCTCTGCTCCTTCCCTCTCTCCTCTACTCCTGATTATCTTGGGGCCACGATGTTCGATCTCTCTCTGATGACCCCTGAAAAACTTCATGTCCAGTATGATCTCCGCTGAACAGCCTGCCATCTCATCAAGCTGGCCTACCACCCCTGAGATTCTGCCCCCAAACTTTGCCAAAGAATAAAGAGGGAATGGAGAGAGAATACAATCAGTATATTTCTCGTTGCTCAAGCATGAGAACATGGGTTTGGATTCCCAGAACCCACATAAAAATCCAGTGCACATGCACCCCACAAATACACACATGATCTTGTACACACACACACACACACACACACACACACAAGAATGATGGAGTTGGAGAGACATGCTAGACGTCCCTCAAGAGGCTCAGAGATCTCTCTCTGATATGGCAAAGCCCACACATTTGGAGAGGGTGGGCAAAGAATGAGTCGGGCAAACAGCAATAATAAATGAGGCAATCAGGGGCGAAGAAGGTACCACCCACACAGGGCACTCCAGAGGAATTTCTATTTAAAATCCTGGGTCAGCTTTGTTCTGGAGAAATGTGGGACTTTTAAAGACGGCCTTCCTTCCCAAGGGAAGCAGCCAAGCCAGGGTAGACAGGGATCTCTTCCTGCTTTCTTGAGTCCCTTTCGCTGTCAATGAAAGTGTCAATTTTCGATGCAGAACCAACACTGAGTATAAATTCGTACTCAAATCGCCTTTCCCCTCTCAGGATGATAGAGGAAACTCAACGGGTGGATTTTGGTAGAAGCCACAGCCACAGGGCTATGAAGGCAGATGTTTCTGTCATAGCCAATCCTGCAAGCACCCAGGAAGCCCTGGATTGGTGAGAACTGGGCTGGGACACAGGAACTGGTGAGCTGCGCACTGAGAGCAGTTTCTGAGGACCGCACTAAGAGAGAGGGAGATGATCCCTGAGTTCTCACCAAGCCTCCAACCTTTGTTCTCAGAGTTCCCACAGCTTCTGTCCAGCCTCTCTTTGATCATCAGAACAATCAGAGACCTAAGAAGGGGTTGGTGCAGGGAACACGGCTCAGTGGGTGGGTAAGACTGCTTGATGTCCATGAAGACCCGAGTTCAGATCCCAGTGTCCAGGTTTGGTTTTTATTCTTGTTTTAAAAAGGGGGGGGGGGGGACGGAGGTGTGGCTGAGCTGCCTGTAACCCTGATACTGTAAGGAGCAGAAACCTGAAACTGCTGGGTTGTGGTGGCCACCAGTGTAGTTCCAGTTTCAGTAAGAGAACGTGTCTCAAGGAACTGGGGTAGAAAGTGTTAAAGCAGGATATACCCAATGTCCCACTCTGGCCTACGCATTCCTGAACACACACATATATACATATACCTAACACAGACACACATACACAGGCGCAAATACACACATGCACAAATACACACACGCATGCACACACACAGGCACACATACACAGGTACGAATACACACATGCACAAATACACACATGCACACACACACACATACACACAGGCACACATACACAGGCACGAATACACACATGCACAAATA
>CABHPR010143732.1:13545-28966 GCA_902168415.1 Peromyscus melanophrys | reverse complement strand
ACACACACACACACACACACACACACACACACACACACACACACATCCCAAAAGTAAAAATTAAAAAATACATCTGTAGCCCCGAATGTGAACAAGACATATTTTATCTTTGAGATAACGTGTTTATTCCATACATACACATTACAATAATACCCATATCTTTCTCATTACATACACAGCTTAAAGATGAAATGATATCATATGTGAAGAATCTGGATAAGAGCAAGAAGCAGCGACCAAGCCACTAGTAATGAGCCCCTCTAGAACTCCAGCTGGGCTTTGCACACACTGACTTGGATAAAAAGGAGCCAGGATTCCTTAAATCAATCAATAATCACAGTGAGAAGCTTGCAGTACACACCTTAGAACAGCTTATCACACCCAAAGCCAAGAAAGCCATCAAAGAATTCATAGTTGGAGCTGAAGAGACGGCTCAGTGCTTAAGAGTGTACACTGCTAAGTCTGGTTCCCAGCACCCACATCAGGTGTCTGCCCACAACTCTAGCTACAGGGGTCTGGCACCCCCTTCTGGTCTCTACCAGTGCCTGCACTCACATTCACATACACAGGGCGCAAACATCATTAAAAATAAAATAAGTGTCAACAACAAAATCTTCAAAGGTCATGTCAAGAGGACTCTGGCAACTAGAAGAGTCCTACTGACTAGAGATGAGAAAAATCTGAGCAGAAATTTAGAATAACAACTGCTAAAACTCAACATACATTGGATTTTTAAATATGTAATTTTGTAATAATTCTAAAAATGAAGTCTTTGGCTCCATTGGAGAATGCTAATAAACTACTAACTCACTGTATTAGAAGCAATGAATAGTAGCAAGGGAGAATTTATAGATTGTTTCACAGGTAGCCAGTGGGTTAGGGAACTTTTAAATGGAGCTATTCCTCTAATTAAGTAAGGTTAAAAGGATAAATTAGACTATTGCCCCAAGCTTTGCAATTTATTAATAAATTTACATGATGAACATTTATGATGGCTGTCATCCCCTGCTAAAGACTGCTTTTCCCTCCAGTTCCCCCTCCCTTCCCTCCCTCCAAGCCTTCCCATGTTCTCCTCATTGCCCCTTTGCTCTTTCAAATGCATGGCTTCTCCTTCTTTAATTTTTATTATGTTTATATATATATTCCTAAATATATAAATAGAACCTGTTCAGTGCATATAATTTGCATGTATGTTTTCAGGGTTGACCATTGGCATTGGATAGCCAACTGATGTGCTGCTCCCCCGGCTCTCAGTGTTCCTTAGTTTGTTACAGTTCTTTGTCTAGGGTTGAGACCTTATGAGCTTTCCCAATTGCTATGTAAAAGGTTAGTTCCCTAGAGGTGCTTAGATCATGAGGTGTTGCCTCAGGAGTGGGATTAATGTCACTCCAAAGGGGGAACTCAATCGCCTTCTCGCTTGGCCCTTCTGCCATACAATGAGACAGTAAGAAGGTTCTCTATGGATGCTGATGGGAATCGAATAAGAGTGGGCATCAGACCCACAGATTAATGCTGTTCTCAGCCCTGCTCATAGACACTTCTTCTCGTATCATTCAGTGGTTAATCCAGAAATGTAGAACTGGTTAACGTGCCTAGAATAAATGCAGCAATTGAGTGCTCAGCCCTGAGTGGAGCATCTATATCAACTCTCTCAAGGCTCAGGGTCATTGGAGAAGAATGAGACAAAAGAATGTAATAGCTGGACAATGGGAAGGAGTGCTGTGGAACGCTGAGCTCTGGACATTGCATGGCCATTACAGGCATGGACTCACAGCAGCTGTCGTGAGCTACACAAGGTCTGTACAAGATCAGCTGGTCAACATTCCAGCACGACTGGGGGAAGGGACTCCCTAGGCCCGACCTCTAAGTGAGGTGCTATTAGTATTTACTGGCTGTGGGGTGGTGGGGGTATGGGGAAAGGAGACATTTTCCTTTGGGGTGTAGCCATTAGTAGGTTGTCTTTGTTCCAGAGATGTCTCCACAGTCACACACACACACAAGCAGCACTAATTGTGCTCAGTGGTTATTAGAAAACAAGAGGTGGGTGCATGAAGGAGGGGCAACCGTGTTGGGAAGGGGGCAGTGGAAAGGGGGATTTAGGTTGGCCATCATCAGGATATAATGTATATATGTATGAAGTTTTCAAAGAATACACTTAAAATGTATTTTAAAATATTGGAAATTAGATAAAATTTTTGATGTGGGTGAAAGATTTGTATAGATTCAATATATTTTCTTTAATTTTTCAGAGTACGTTTTTTTTTTTAAAGAGGATGTATATTTTATATGAATTCAAAAAAAGGAGTTACTGGGGGAATGCCTACTTATATCACAGGCCAGAAAAAGCTGGAAATAAATTTAATAGTTAAATTTTGAAAAAGGATTTCACATAAAAAATGAAAACCACCGAGATAAATAATATTTTTCTCTTGCTAATAATAAATTCCACAAGGACAAAGGAAGATATGTTGACATTAAAACGTTGAAATTCACATATCTTTAAAAATAAAAGATGAAAATATTTGTACAAATTGTGACAGATTAATGGCTCCTGTTATTTCGGTATAGCAGGAAAAAAATCAAAAGGACCTCAAGAAAATGGATATAAAAAGATAATTCATAAAGCAGAGAACAGAAGATCTAAGAAGCATAAAAATATTTAACCACCATGAGCTACTAAAGACGGGTAAGTGAAAATAGAACATATAATTACCATGTTTTAAAACTCATACAATACTGGCATCTGATGTTTTTTATAAAGGTCTGAAAATATAGCACTGTCAGAAATACAAATCGGTGTGTATTCTCTGAAGGGCAAGCTTGAGAAGGTAAAAAATGAAGATGGAATGAAGTTTTAGGGGTACAGGGATAGCTCAGAGCACAATCGCCTCTTACAGCGGACTCCAGCTCAGTTCCCAGCACCCACATCAGGCAACTCACAATTACTGCCTGTAATTCCAGCTCCTGGGATCCAACGCCCTCCTTTGGCCTTCTACAGGTGCCTACATTCACATGTGTACGTACCCACACAGAGACACACATACCATAACTAAACTTCAAAATAAGATCACGTTTACAAAGGAAATATTTAAAAACCAAGTTCATATTCTGGGGCAGTCATTACACATCCGACATTTTCAGGACAGTATAGAACACTGCATGCAGAAAGGGAGCCACCGCCATCGTTCTTGGTTGCGTGTCTAGGCCTTTTCAAGGCGACTTTGCATCTCTACACATTATACTCAATCAGAGTCAGGTCTGCTTCTCCCTCCTTTGAGCCTGGCCTCGGCTGCCATGCTTCTCTTGGTAAACTGGTCTTGAGGACACGTGGCATGAATAGATTCAGAAATGACCCATACAATGAGGCTTGTTCTCCTCTGATGCTGAGGGACCGTCTTCCATTACAGATAAGACTAGGCTGGGCTGTGGAGAATGAGGGGCCAGAAGGGTCCAGTCCCAGGTCTCCCCTTTGTACCAGTCCTGTGAATTAGGTCATCCCAAGTGACTCAGCCTTGCAGAACCAGCACAAATCAGGGGCAGCCAGTTCTCTGTTAACCTCTGGAGTCCCCTAAAAGTTATATGTCTGTTACTTTATGCATTATATTTTGAGAAGTTTAAATAATAAAAGCCGAATTATTGAAAATAAGCAGAAACATCGACAACTGATTATTCACAAAGGTGTTTGTTTTAAATCATTTATATTAATCAACTTTGAACAACCTAAATGCCTCATAAGAAAGAATGCTTAATTATGTTAACTATAGACTGAAAGATTACAAAATTATTTTATTTTGTATTTAAACTAATTTTATTACATTTGTTTATTTACTTATTTAGCGGTTTGTGTATGTGTGGGTATGCATGCATGCACATGCACACATGAGTGCATGTATAGACCTCCCATGGCATACATCTGGAGGTCACAAGACAACTTACAGGAGTCCATTCTTTGCATCTACTGTGTGGGTCTTGTGAGTCAAACTCAGGTCATCAAGCTTGGTGGTAAGCACCTTTACCCCCTGAGCCTTCTAACCAGTTTGGAAAAAGTATTAAAACCCAGAATTTTGAGCTGGGTGCAATCACATGAGCCTGCAATTCCAGCACGCAGGAGGCAGAGATGGAGAATCCTCTAGGCATTTGAAGACAGTCTGGGCTATACCGTAGGTTCTAGACCTGCCTCTCCTGTCTCCTGCCTGGGACAAAGATGTTCCCTCATCTACAGCAGACCCCAAATGATTCAAATGAGTCAGAAATGACATCAGGAAATGTTTGCTCTTGGGAAGCTGCCCAGTATCCAGGCTCAGGCAGACCTGAGCCTAAGAAATCACAGCAGATAAGAAAGGATAAAGCTAGATCCCGTGAAGCAGCTAATAACTCTCAAGTAGTCTGCCTTTCATAAACTAGGTTCCTCTACTCCCCCAGCCCTGAAAGATGGAGAGTGCCAGCATGAAGCAGAGGTGGGTGGGACAGGAACCCAAACCAGTCCAATTAGAAAACTCATTTGCTCTGGCAGATGCCAAAGACCGTGCATCAAAAAGATAAATACAACGTGATGAATTGGGCTCTTGACTATATCCATCTTTCCCCTAAATCACATAATCACTAAACGACTACACTGTCCAGGGCTGGTTGAAGATAAGAGACTGCTGTGTGCTACCTCATCCCCAGCAGAGAAGGAAGCTTAATCCCTAGAACAGGAGTTCTCATCTGAACATGTTAGATCGAGAGTCTTAACAATCACCTCGGTCTCACTCCATCACAGCCCAGTGCCTCTGCAGCCTCCCTCATACTCACTGAATATTTCACACATGAAGTAATGGAACACAGAGCTGGGGGCGGTGTGCTAGCCTTGGGTTCCCATTTAAATTTACAGCACGCTGCTTGAAGAGTCCCCGGGCTCTGACTAAGGTGGTGATTATGCTGTCCATCAATTAGCTTGCATTTCAGCACAATATTTGGGGCCCCTTTCCACTCCCTCATAACAGAGAGCTGTTTAACTCAACACACACACATGCATATAGGTTCTCTCCTAGGCGTGATTACTGAGTTCCAGGACGTGTGTCACCCACATGTGTCTGCCACAATGTGTTCCTTGTATTGAAAGAATTACCAGAAATATCCTTCATGCTAGTAAACTTCTGCATCAGAGACCAGTTGCTCACCACAGTACCACTTTTTCATCAACTGTCTCAGACTTAATTGTCCTGTCTGCACATCCCATCCATCGCGACGCTTCATGTCACAAGCTAGTGAATCTTTCTTGGTTGGTTTTCCAGCGAATGTTGCTTTTAGAGACTCCTCATTTCTGAGTGTGAAAACCCTTTGTGAACTCTGTAGATGGTTGTGATAATAAAGAAGGAAGAAAGTGGCATTGACTAACACTTACTCGTTCTTTTTCAATTGAATGGATAACTGTAAACACGCAGGTGGGAAGAAAAACAGAAAGGGAGGAGTCAGGTCAAACATGCGCAAACTGGGCCGCTGAGATGGCTCCATGGATAAAGGCACTTGATGCCAAGCACGCCGATCTGAATTTGATCACTGGAACCCACACGGTAGAAGGAGAGGTCCGACTCCCATAAATTGTCCCTTGACCTCTACATGCATGCCATGACATGAGTACGTGCAAGCACACACAGACACAGACACACAGACACAGACACTCATGAAATATTTTAATAACGTAATACCTGCAAGCTGACATACAGTAACCTCATCTCTTAGAACAGATAAGCTACCTATCTCTCTTTCATGCTGTATGACAACTTTAGAGAAGGGAAAATAATAGGAGTTGAGGAAACTTTAACATACCTCGAAAGCTGGAGGTTTCATGACAAGGAGGACTCCCCATGGGAATATTTGGGGTAGAAATAGGAAACCACCCCCCCCCCCCCGGTCACAGTGGAGACTAAAGGGAAGACTCCTCAAAATTAGCAATGAAGACTTGTGCCATTTTGATCTTTTTTATAGAAGTCCAATCTGGCTTGACTTCATATAGCTTTAAATCCAAAGACAAGCAGTAGTATTATATTCATTTTCATTTATTGTCGTATATGCGTATGTGTGCATAAGCCACGGTGAGTGAACATCTGGAGGTCAGAGGACAACTTGAGGGAATCCGTTTTCTCTTTCCACCATGTGGGTCCCAGGGATCAAACTGGTTGTCAGGCTTGGTGGCAAGCCCCCACTGAGCCCTCACACTAGTGCCTACAGATATATTGAAGGCTATCAAATATTTATACTAAGCTCTAAAATAAGGCAATAAGAGGAGAATATTTGCATTTAAAAGCTTAGAATAAAAGACAAAAAAAAAAGGCATGATTTTACCTCTCTCCATCATTGTCTCTATTGGCTTCTTTCTTGGCTTTACCGGGTTCTGTTTCCTGGGGAAGGTTCTTGAGTGTTCATCTGTAATCATAGCCATCCATGACAGGCCAGCCAAGGAGCTAGGATGGCTCTGCAAGCTGGGATTTCAGAGGCAAGCCAGGATCAGGAAATGGCTACCCTGTCCGTGACCAAGCCCTATTCTGGCCTGGCTATGGTTGGCACTAACTGTGAGCCCAGGCAGGAAAGCAAACACTTGGGCTCAGCTTCCTGCCAGGGCAGAACTACCTTCTGGCCACTGCTGGGAGAGATTGCTCTGGAAGGCTGTGGTTCAGCCAGTTTAACCAGCTCTATTTGAGGGAACACCCCCCACCACCACCTTAGCAGTAAGGACCACAGAAGCCAGAGCTCTGCTGAGCAGAGTCACCTTGAGTTCAGGGGCAGGTTCACCATCAAGTGCCAGCCTCTTGGGTCTCAACCGAATACCACAGTAAGCTGTTTCCATCAGATTCTCAAACATCCACCCATGCAACATGCATTAGCCCATCCATCCCAGCCTTGTCTGGCCCCTTCACCCGAATGAATGTAGAAAAAGCCTTGCCTATAGTGCTTGGCAGTCTTCGCCTGTTTTTTGGCTGTGACAATTCACGGGAGAGTGTGAATCAGTCAGCCAGATGGGAGGGGAAAGAAAACAGGGATTGATCCACCCTGAAAAAATATTGGGGATGGGGAGTTGAAATATTTATAACCAGGGCTTGGTCTCTGTGGAGCGAGGCCAGTGGGTTTCACAAGCAGGCAGGACTGTAAACAGTCAAGACCCACCCTCCTGGGCATACACTGTCCTAAGCAGTGACTGGAGCCACTTGACTGCCAGAAAACCCTTTATCAAGCTGAGGGACGGGAGTGAGAAGTCTGAATGCCGAGGAACTGGATTCCTGGCTTGCAACCGCATTCAGTGCGATCATTTATAGCGGTAAATAAAAGTTAGGAAAGCTCACGGGGAAGCCATTATCTAAATGCCTAAGTATGACAGGCTTGTGTTGGGGCCAGGCATGCATTTCTGGCAGTGTGAATACACGTCTGTTCACAGCGTCTTTTTTTAGATGACTTTGAAAAACAATGTCATCACTGGGATACCGCAAACCAGAGCAAGTTTCTTCTTTCTTTTTTCTTCTGGATGGAAGGGGAAAAGTGACATTGGTCCACATGCCATCTGAGAGGAAAGGGATTTGTTCTGTTGAAAAGCACGCAGAGCACCCCTCTGGAAGGTTTTACTATTGAAATAAACTTTATCATTGTTAATTGTCTTGCTACTTATGGACTGAATACATTTGTTCTGACAGCAAGCCTGTATCTTTAGACATGTTTTCTGAAGTTCTCATCTTAAGAAACACCAACATTTAAGGCCCCGTTATTCTAAACTCTCAGTTGGAAATACCACAAATAAGAGGAAAACTTTACAGTCATGTATATATGGAATATGGGAAGCTATCATTCCCTTTCCAAACTGTTCTGGACTGCATCTGTCTCTTCCTGTCATGTTTTCTATACCACTGAACTCTTAGCCATTTCTAGAAGCCAGCATAGTAAAATTCATCCTTGTTTCCCCAACCCCCAACTTCCTTTCTCATTCACTGGCATGCAGTCAGTAACTTCTAATTCCTCAATTGCTCTCAAATATATCAACGCTGCTGCTTTTTCTGTTTATCTCCTGGGCACCTTTCATCAGAATTAAACCAAGAACCTCTCAATAGCTTTCTCTGGCTCTAACCATCCCATTTCCCATCAGTTTTCTGTTCATTCTCTTCTTCAAAATAGTTTTAAGGCTCCCCTAGGGTTATAGATGAGATGCAGAGACTTGATGTGGTACCCAAAGCATTTGTGTCCCTAGTTTTAGATACTATATGGAGTATCCATGTGGTACCCAGAGTACTTATGACTCTAGTCCTACAGATAAGATGCAGAGCATCCATGTGATACCCAAAGTACTCATGACCCTAGTTCTATAGATAAGATGCAGAGCATCCATGTGGTACCCAAAGTACTCATGACCCTAGTCCTACAGATAAGATGCAGAGCATCCATGTGGTACCCAAAGTACTCATGACCCTAGTCATACAGATAAGATGCAGAGCATCCATGTGGTACCCAAAGTACTCATGACCCTAGTCCTACAAATGAGATACAGGGCATCCATGTGGTACCCAAAGCACTTGTGACCTGTACCATCATTTCTCCCTCCATCCTCTTATCCAATGTCCTTTCCATGTTCCCTGTGCCAGCCACAATGAAACAGTTATAATTGTTTAACATGCCATACTGACTTAGCTCCATGCCTTTGGCCTCCTCTGCCTAGAAAACTTTTCTTCCCACTTTCCCTGATCAATTTGAAACATTTACCTGTGGACTCCTACTTGGCTCCTGGGACTCCATCCAAGCCTTGGTTCCACACAGGTGCCTTCTCTGGTATATTTGTGCCCCCTGTATGTTCTCTGGGTACCATTAGGGTTGATTTTGTATGTCATCTTGACTAGGTACTATGGGGTGAGCAGATGTTTGGTTACACGATGCTCTAGGTGTGACTGTGGGAATTTTCCTGGATACATTTAACATTAACATATGTAAAGCAGGTATAATGCCCACCTCCATGTGCAGCCTTGCCCCATCTGTGGAATGTCTTATTAAATCAACAATAGAGAACAGGAGAGCATTTTCTCTTGGCGGTGACTGTCTTAGCTTTCAGGTTCAGACTGGAGTTAAGTCACTCTCTAAGGTTTCCAGCTTGCTGACAGATCTCTAGACTGCTCAAACTCCATAGCCAAGTGCACTAGTTATTTGTAATTCCTTTTAATGCTCCCTCCCTTCACATATATGCATAATGTACATATATGTATATACATACACATAAACGTAACACACTACTGATTCAGCTCTCTAAAGAACATGGACCAATGTGAGTAGTACATGCTTAGTACATATTTAAAGGCTGTACTCTCATAAATATTTCCAGTTCTATGGAACTCTGGTTAACTGGGCTGCTTTCCTACCACCCCATGAACCTGCCCCACACACAATCATCTGCATTCATTGGTCCTTACATTGGTCGCTAGGAAGGAAGTCTTTCCTCGGAAACCTTTCCACTCAACAATCCAACTCCAGACAATGAATGACCCCTGAACTCATGATACATTTGTACATGACCTTTATTTTTGTTCCATTCTGGGTGCCATATTTTTGAGTTATCTCACTTTTATGTGTATATAGGTAGTTCCCTTGACAATTGTACTTTAAGCTACAAGATAGGAAATTCATTTTGTTCCTCTTTCTCCTTCAAACTTTTGGAATTTATTAGTATATAGAACACATAATGAATTCATGTTGCATCACTTTACATAAGTTAGGACTAGAACAAGATTAATATCTCAAGAAGACTATTTAGTGTAGCAAATATAATTTGTGTTCAAAAGAATAAATTATTTCAAATGAGGTCATAAACCAAATGATAAATACATAATCATAAATGGAATTTACTCTCAGTTGGCACATAAAAAGGAAATCCTGGGTAGTAGCAGATATAAGGAAATCTCCAAGTACTTATGGGAAATATGAGCATACTCAGCTTGGGAAGCCAGATGCCAGTCAAGACTGGAATATGTAGTAAAACCAAGTTGTATATACTTCAAACCAATTCATATGTGTACATAGTTACAGAACTGTCATCCATTTGGAGCCTGAAAAGAAAGCTGAAATTAAAATAAAAATATAAATCACTAAATATTAAAAAAATGTCAAAAATATTATCACAATAAATATAAATGGGTTAAACTTATAAGAACTACGTCACACTAGATCACAAAGAGACAAATGTTTTAAAAAGTGATTATAGTCAGGCGGTGGGGGCGCACACCTTTAATCACAGCACTCAGGAGGCAGAAGCAGGCGGATCTCTGTGAGTTCGAGGCCAGCCTGGTCTACAGAGTAAGATCCAGGACAGGCACCAAAACTACACAGAGAAATTTTGTCTCGAAAAACCAAAAAAAAAAAAAAAAGTGCTTATAAAAGTTCTGCTCACTAACATATTCCAAACCCATGCTAAGTGATTCAAAGATTAAATATTAAGAGAGACTCAGATATACAAAGCAAATGTGTACTGGCTGGTTTTATGTGTCAACTTGACACAAGTTAGAGTCATCAGAGAGGAAGGAGCCAGTTGAGGAAATGTCTCCATGAGATCCAGCTGTAAGGCATTTTCTCAATTAGTGATCAGTTGGGGAGGGCCCAGCCCATGGTGTGTGGTGCAATCCCTGGGCTTGTGGTCCTAGGTTGTATAAGAAAGCAGGCTGAGCAAACTAGAGGAAGCTAGTCAGTAAGCAGCACCCCTCCATGGCCTCTGCATCAGCTCCTGCCTCCAGGATCCTGCCCAGTTTGAGTTTCCTGTCCTGACTTCCTTAGGTGATGAACAGCAATGCGGAAGTGTAAGCTGAATAAACCCTTTCTTCCCAACTTGCTTTCTGGCCACAGTGTTTCATCAAAAAACCAGAAACCCTAACTAAGACAAATTGGTACCAGCATAGTGGGGTGTTGCTGTGACAGACCTGACCGTGTTTTGGGGAGGATTGTGGAAGGACTTTGAAACTCTGGGCTAGAAGAGCCATTGATTGTTAAGAGCTCAGTGGGATGTTCTTTAGGAGCTTAGAAGATAAGAATGTTAAGAGCAGTGCAGAAGATGGAGGCCTGGCTTGTGAAGTTTCAGAGGAAAGTTTAAAGGTTCTATCAGGGCCATTTGCTATTTTGAATTAAGAGTCTGTGGTTCTGGTTAACTGGGGCTAAAGAATCAGCTGTGATTAACAAGATACTTGATGCTGGTCATCTGGAGCTAAGGAATTAGTGCCAGTTAAGAAGAGACCAGCATCACTAAGTTGAGATCTTCTGGGACATGTTTCCTGAGAGCATAGAGAAGCTGTGTTCCAGAGGCAGCCTAAGGTTGTACCTCATGTTGGCAACCAGACTTGGTAATATGTAAGAGTCACCCAGGTGGTGCTGGTTTTGAGGGCATGAAGGTGTCATGGAAAGCAGCTGAGGCTTGGCACTGTGAGAAACCACTGATGAAGGTGCAGCCCCAGTGGCAGTTGAAGGCCCAGCACTGAAGGGGTCATGCAAAGAAGTTGAAGCTTGACACCGTGAGGACAGCCTATTGATGAAAGTGCAGCCCAGTTGCAGAAGAAGACCCCAGTGTTTTGGAGATGCCAGTATCATGGGATGGCCACCAAGAAGGCAGCAGCAGTGGGGTGGAGCCCGCTGGACCCTAGAAGACAAGCTGTGTGTGCCGCAGAGGGCAAAGCTGGAAAAGTGACCCAAGTCCTTTGGAGGAGTCCAGAAGATCATGAGTGGATCCCAGACATTAGATGGTTGGAATTTTGTTTTGCTTTGATTTGATTGTGAATGCGCCCTGGTTCCCCCTGCCTTGAAATAAGAAAGTATTTTACTGGAAACCACAGCTGAGGAACTTTGAATTTTAAAAGACTTTGGATTTTTAAAGAGATTGGCTATTTTAAAGGAACTGAAATTTTAATGTGTTTGAATTTGTGAAGACTGTAGGACTTTTAAACTTATTTAAGATCTTGGGGGTGAATAAGAAAAGAAGGGTTGTGGCTTAATAGTGTTGTGTTTGTGTGTCAAGTTGACAAGGGGTCAGTTGTACTGGCTGGTTTTGTGTGTCAACTTGACACAAGCTAGAATCATCAGAGAGGAAGGAGCCTCAGTTGAGAAAATGCCTCCATGAGATCCAGCTGTAAGGCATTTTCTCAATTAGTGATCAATGGGGGGGGGGTGGCAGCCCTTTGTGGGTGGTACCATCCCTGGGCTGGTGGTCCTGGGTTCTATAAGAAAGCAGCTGAGCAAGCCAGGAGAAGCAAGCCAGTAAGCAGCACCCCTCCATGACCTGTGCATCAGCTCCTGCCTCCAGGATCCTGCCCAGTTTGAGTTTCTGTTCTGACTTCCTTTGGTGATGATAGCAATGCGGAAGTGTAAGCTGAATAAACCCTTTCCTCTCCAACTTGTGTTTTGGTCCTGCTGTTTCACTTAGGCAGCAGAAACTCTAAGACAAAATGCAAGTAGAAAGGGTGAGGGTCTCAAAGTAAAATTTAAGGAAGCAATATACTGATAAGAAGCAACTGATTTAAAAAAAAACCCAGAAATTGTTTTATTTATTTGTAGATTTTTTTCATGAAGAATATAATTTAGATTATTCTTGGATAGTATTAGTTGAGAATACTCATCAAAATTAATGAATATGCTTATTTATCTTACAGGGTTTTTATAAGCATTAAGTTTTTTTTTTAATCATGTAAATTACTTAACTCAGGACTTGCCAACTCAGTCATGCTCAAAAATTGTTGATTGCTCTTGGTGTTTGTATTTTACTGACAATATTGACAGCATATTAATCAGCAATATTAGTGCTGCAGGATACCAAGTATATAATAGAAAATATTGGGAATTTATAGAACTCTAGTTAAGAGCACAATGAATAGGGTGTGTGTGTGTGTGTGTGTGTGTGTGTGTTTCTATGACAGTGGATATAATTGAAGCAGTGTAGGTGTGTATATGCCCATGTAAGACACATCTGTGAGCTTGTGTGCACACAAAAGCCAAAGGAGGATGTCAGGTGTCTTTCTCTACAATTCTCTGCATTATTCCCTCAAGACAGGGTCTCTCACTGAACTTGGAGCTATTCTGGCAGCCAGCCCCAGTGGTCCTTCTGTCTCAGCCCTGGGGCTCCAGGTATCCACAGCCATATCCAGCTTTCTTTTTGTGGGATAGAATCTGAACTCAGGTCCTCATGCTTGTCCAGCAAGTGCCTTCACCCACAGAACCGTTTTCCCGGCTTTGGAATGAATTCACGCAAATGTTGGTTATGGAAGCATCAAATGAGAAATCAAAACAAGAAGAGAGGGAGAGAAGGGAGGATGAAAGGGATGGAAGGAATGTGGAAGAGAGATAGAGAAATTCGATCTGAATAAAAATGGCTTTATGTGTTGTTCTGTGTATGTGGGTACACTTAAAAAAAAAAGAAAGAAAGAAACTTGCCTGGCAGTACTGGTGCATGCCTTTAATCCCAGCACTTCGGAGGCAGAGGCAGGCAGACCTCTGGTTTATTGAGCGAGTTCCAGGACAGCCAGGGATACACAGAGAAATCCTGTCTCAAAAACAAAAACAAACACAAACAAAAAAACCTCAACACCCCCTAAAGATAAAAAAAAATGGCCAACAAATTAGGAATAGAAAGAAATGACCTCAGCACAATAAATATCATCTATGAGAAGCCCACATGTAAAATTGTGCTCAGGGATGAAAACTAAGAATTTTAAGAATTTCTCCTTTAAGATCAGAAACTGGGCTGGGATTTCTCTCTTCATCACTTCTAATCAGTATAATTTGTACTTTGGAATGGCCCAGCCAGAACAAATGAACCTGAAAATAAATGATAAAGCCATCCAAATTGGAAATAAGATTAAAAAAAAGATTCCTGTTCTTTTTCAAATTACATCTTAAGTATAAGTAAAATATAATGACCACACACACACACACACACACACACACAAACTGTTTTAACTAATAAAAATTCAGCAAGGTGCAAGATGAAGAATCAACATGTTAAAGTCGGGTGAATAGCTACAGTGTAACAAAAAACAGAATCAGGAAAAGAATCCCATTTATAATAGAACCAAAGAAATAAAATACTGAAGGCTAGAGAGAGGATTCAGGTAAATGTACTTGCTGCAAAGCAGGATGACCTGGTTCAGCCTCTGAAACCTACACAGTAGAAAGACAGAGCTGAGTCCTGCAAGTTGTCCTCTGTTGTTTTCACTCTTTTGGGGGGGCCTGCCACCCATCTCCCAAGTAAATCACACATGGAGGCTTATTCTTAATTATGAATGCCCAGCCTTAGCTTGGCTTGTTTCTAGCCAGCTTTTCTTTTCTTTTCTTTTCTTTTTTTTGAAGGATTTTTTATTCATCTTACATACCAATTACAGATCCCCCTCTCCTCCCTCCTTCCACCCCTCCTACCTTCTCCCCCACTCCCAATAACTCACCCCCCCATTCCCTCCAACAAGGCAAGGTCTCCCCTGGGAAGTCCACAGAGCCTGGTACATTCAGTAGAGGCAGGTCCAAGCCCCTTCCCCCTGCATCAAGGCCGTGTAAGGTGTCCCACCATTGGCAGTGGGCTCCAAAAAGCCAGCTCATGCACCAGGGATGGATCCTGATCCTACTGTCAGGGGGCCCCTTAAGCAGATCAAGCTACACAACTGTCTTGCTTATTCAGAGGGCCTAGCCCAGTCCCAGGGAGGCTCCACAGCCGTTGGTCATGAGTTCCCACTAGTTTGGTTCAGTTGTCTCTGTAGGTTTCCCCATCATGATCTTGATGCTCCTTGCTCATAGAATCCCTCTTCTCTCTCTTTGACTGGACTTAGCCAGCTTTTCTTAACTTTAAATGATCTCATCTGTCTTTTGCCTCTGGGCTTTTACCTTTCTCTATTTCTGTATACTTTTCTTTCTTACTCTGTTGCTGGTTGTGTAGCTAGGTGGCTGGCCCCTGATGTCCTCCTCCTCTCATTCCTAGATCTCTCCTCTCCCAGATTTCTCCTTGTATATATTCTCTCTGCCTGCCATCCTTGCCTATCCTTTCTCCTGCCTCGCTATTGGTTGTTTGGCTATTTATTAGACCATCAGGTGTTTTACACAGGCACAGTAACACAGCTTCACAGAGTTAAACAAATGTAACATAAACAAAAGTAACACACCTTAAAATAATATTCTACAACAGACCTCTGACTTCCACACTTATTCTTGGGCATGCATGTGCACACACATAGCGATAGATATATAGATGATAGATTACAGATAGATGATAGATAGATATACAGATGATAGATAGATAGATAGATAGATAATAGATAGAAACAGATTAGATAGATAGATAGATAGATAGATAGATAGATAGATAGATAGATAGATAGATAGATAGATGATAGATAGATAATAGAAACAGATAGATAGATAGATAGATAGATAGATAGATAGATAGATAGATAGA
>CABHPR010143732.1:0-13535 GCA_902168415.1 Peromyscus melanophrys | reverse complement strand
AGATAGATAGATAGATAGATAGATAGATAGATAGATAGATAGATAGATAGATAGATAGATGTTAAAAATAATTCAAGAACTAAAAGTAGCATGTAATGTATGACCTGGGAATCCCACTTCTCACTGGCTCTCCAATGAGCTGAATTTCGAACATCACAGATATTAGCCCTTTCATATTTACTGCAGCCAAAGGACGTGAGAGTGCCAGGGTCTCTGAAGATAAGAAGGGGGGCAGGGGAGAGAATACGGGCCCTACTTGGTGGGTAAATACGAAAATGCATTTAATGTACACATGGAAATTCCATCATGAAACTCCCTTTTTTAAATAAAAAAATAGGAGGACTGGAGAACTGACTCAGGGATTACGAACATGTATTGCCCTTGTAGAGGACATGACTTTGGTTCCCAGCACCCATGTTGGGTGGCTCACAGTTACCTGCAATTCCAGTTCCAGAGGAACCATCATCCTCTTCTGGGCTCTGAAGAAACCTGCATTCACATAGCCATTCCTACACATAAACATATACACATACACATACACACACAAGCACATGCACATGTGCTTTAAAACATACGTATAAATGTATATCCTTTGAGTAAATGCTGCACATCGAAGGTGACACACTATCCTTTCAGGTCTGCGCCTCCTGTGTAGTCAGACACTCTTCCTGGTCACTCAGCCATCTCCCTCCCACTCAGCCATCTCCCTCCCAAGTGGAGGAGTTCAGGGCCCAAAGGCAGGAGCAGCTGCTGGAAACGTCCCCGGCATCCAGGAGAACAAGAAGGCTGAGTGGGAGTGCCTGGCAGCCTGGAGGAGAAGCTGCGCTCATCTGCTGGGTCTGGAAGCCAACCCCGGAGTGGGCAGTGACTCACCGTTTCTTACAGATTGTGCAAGGCCCCGATAAGCACATACTTTGTTTCTCCTAACCATATCCTAAAATAGGAGGACTATAATTTATCCACATAATTCCTAATTCAGAACGACAGAACTGGGACAATGAGGCCCTTCAGATTGAATAGAGACAGATAGTAATCACACATTAAATGTAACAAGCGACAGGCCACGATAACACAACAGTGTGTAGAGTCGTCAGTCAGATATTTGTGCCCTCTTAAAAAAAAGAACACACCACTCTTCTCAAAGACAGAATTCCCCAGTGTGTCCCAAAGTAGTCATCATGGCATACACTGTTGAAAGGTTAACAACTGAAACATGGGACAGAGGCAAGGAATAGAAAGCGCAACTCACTGATGAAGAGAATTCTTGTAATGAAAGCTTTTCCATTCAAAATAGGTCTCAGTCCGAAGCGGGCTCTCCGTCCCTCCCTGTAGTATGCATTCTTGGTAGCGCTGTTCAGAACACTGCCAATCCCATCACACATTTGTTTTATATGGTTTTCAAGTGGGTCTGCAGTTTCCCTCTGGCCAGAGAACTCTATAAAAGCTACTAGGGGAATAAGAAGTTCAGACAGGTCGTCTCCCAGGCTTGGAAGCCATGCCTGGCTCAGCTCTGAGCTTTCGGGGGCGGGGGTGGGCAAGAACCTCAACCAGTCATCACAGTATCTGAGTTTAGGTGACTTGCAAAGACAAGGGAACAGCCTACAGTTCTCTTGGGTCATTTATCAGACACACTAGAGGCTGGGGCATGGCTCAGTCGGTAAAGTGATTGTCTGGCAAGCAGAAGGACCCACGTTTGATCCCCAGAACCCATGTAAACAGTTTTTTTAAATCTGAGCGTGGTAGTGTGTGCCTATAATCCCACCACCAGGGAGGGGGAGGCAGAAGGATCCCTGGGACTCGTGAGCCAGACAGCCTAAAGAAATAAGGTTAAGAGTATCCTAAGGAATGAAAGTCAAAGCTGATCTTTGGCTCGGCATGAACACACATTGTGCACATGAATGTGCGCGCGCACACACACACACACACACACACACACACACACCACAAAGAACTCACACTAGGGTTTTTTTTTTTTTAATTGCAGGTAGTCCTAGGGACGAGTCTAATCCCAGGTGAAGTTTGTCCTTGCCTATGTGAACATCAGTGCCCTCCCCTAAGTAGTCACAGGTGGCAAATGGAGTGAATAGAAGCAAGGAGGAACTTGCAGAATCTGGCTCTCATCCTTCATCACTGGGATCCATTTCCCTCCATCCTTTCCTTGCACTCCTCTGTCCCCCTTCCCCACCTGATGGATTAGTGTAAATCTTCCAGGCTCTGGACCTTTGTACAGCCAGCCCTGGCCACAAGGCTTTTGGATGAGTTTGAGTATTAGCGACTGCCCTGGGCAAGCGTTTTCCTGGTCCTGTCAACACTCAGGACTCCACTCTATCATCTCTTTTCTATATCCCTCACCGAGCCAGCAATGGAACGTGTGCCTTCAATTCAGTGCTTATTAAAGAGTGTGTTGCCAAGTGGTTCTCTAATTGTTCTCAGACACATGCCTCATTTCAAATAAATGGTTAGATTCTTAAAAGGAATGTTTCTACTCCTTTTCCTCCTGTGCAATAAAGCACAGCTTCCTTCTCCAAACACTCACTCGACACTTGCTAATCCACCATTGTACTTACAACCCAGACCAGAGAATTTTTCAAAACCAAACTCAAATCCATCTCTTTTTACAAACCCCATTTTAAATGTCCTTTTAAGATGATTCTATTGGCCAAGCATGATGGCTCACACCTGTAATCCCAGCACTCAGAAGGCTGAGGCAGGAGGATTGCCATGAGTTTAATCATGACCAACCCGGTCCACACAGGTACTTCTCAAAGATCTGGGGGAGATATCTCAATCAGATGCAGGCCTGAAGACCTGAGTTTAGATCACCAGGATTCGGGTTAAATTTGACTCTGATGCCATGCTCCTATAATCCCAGTGATAGCAAGAAGGGAGGGACAGACAGGTGGATCCCTGGAAGCTCACTCTCCAGCTAGCCGATCTGGTCAGCTTGGTAAAGTTCCATGAGAGGCCCTGAGGGATAGTACTGTCCTGTGACCCGCACATATATGCACACACATATTCATGCACATCCCTGTGCAAACAGACACACATGAACACACAATAAATAAATGACTCTATCAAAAGTCACCTTTATGTCATCAAAACACTTATGGTCAAGCAGTGGACAGAAATGTTTGAAAATAAATAATCTCTATTGCAAAGCTGCACAATAGTCTATAAAGTCTTGGTTCTTGAAAACTCAGCAATATCTAGGACCAGGCCACATAAATCAGTTAGCAGTTGTTGCAATTCCCAGGGACAGTGTGGCTATGTAAACATTTCTGCAGAAATCGGTCCTTGTATTGCCTTTAGCTACAGAGAAAACCAGAAAACATAAGACACAGAGTTGACAGCTGATGGAAAATTCAAAAGATTGGGTAGCACAGCCCTGTGCCCTGAAGGAAAACAAAATGCTTCTCAACTTTGATGGGGCAGCATCCCAATAAGCTACTTAAAGTCATAACCATGGTTTCATCTCACATAGCAGCATGCTGCATGTGGTCTTTGTTCTCTGCAACTACATGGCTGGGCTGGGGCTCACAGCTGGAAGGCCAACATCTCAGAAAGCATCACACTGCCTGGTGACAGCCCAGGAAGATGCCCGCTCACAGACAACCAGGTTTACTAAATACCTATCACTTTTGCACCATGGGGAAAGCCAAAGCATTTACCTTGGACTGTTCTTAGTCTGGGACTTTTGTGTGCCTTTCCTGGGGAGATTAACAAATGGTTATTTACCTCAGATACTACACTCAGCACAGACCAAAGAAAAGAACTCCACTGGAGGCCGGCTTGGGAAGCAGTGAGTTAATTAGCGTTATTTACATGAGCATGGGTAAGGGATTCCCTGGAAGAGCAATATGTGAGTGTCCACACTACTGAAGCAAATGTCTCTGTTGGCAACTACCTATAAATACTCAGGGAGGACAGGACTTTGTAAGCTCCTCCTCTTCTCAGCGATGGAACCTTAATGGAACCAATCCTGTGCAGATCTCCTGGGATCATCTACAAGGGAGCAGCAGTCATGCCCTGCCAAGGACAGTGTTCCATAACAGCCCTCTGGGTTAACAGTTAACTAGCCAAATCACCAAGAACCAGTGCGTGCTTGGATGACCCACCTCAGGTAAAACATCAGTTGGGAGTCCTGGGGGGATGCAATGGTGACTGGCTAGCAAGCTTTCTGCTCTATGAGTCAGACAGCCCTTTTGCTACCTCACCTTCAAGCTTAATAAAATGCTCAAATCTTTGAACTTCAGTTTGTTAAAATGACTTAAAAATAGATACAATTGAACAAAATTGTAATTTTTCACTATGATACACCCATTCCCAGCCTCTTCATAGCGTTAATTCAGGAGCAATGGCTGGTGCTCTGATGGTGCCTTCCACTGACTGCCCCCTTGACAACAGCCTTTCCCTAGAGTCTGGGCCCATGTTATAGTGCATGCCTCATCTTTTCCAAAAGTGTCATGAGACTGTAAGATTTAGGGGGAAGATTCCGTGGCATATTCACAAAAGCATCCCAGTGCCCGTCCTAAGACCTAGTATATGGTTAGTACTGAAAGGCTTTGGGGAGATGACTCCCTGGGTCCGTGATACTCCACAGCCATGAGGAGCAGCTGGGTGAGTGAAAGGCATGACAGAACCACCTGCCATGGTTTCTATCTCATTTAACTTTGCAGAGATTCCTAATGAAGCTGCTTTTGATGCCCTGGAGACCTGCACAAGATTGGCTCCATAAATGCTCTATCATTGAGAAGGGGAGGGACTTCCAAGGTCCTGTCCTTCCTAAGTATTTATAGGCAGTTAATGGTTTGCTGATGTAAGGGTTCATGAGGCCTCACCCCTTCCCTGAGGGTGACTAAGCAGTGGCCGGCAGAGACAGTTTCTTCAGAGGTATAGCCATCCATAAGTTGCTCATAGTCTTATGGGTGACCCCAATGAAACTGTTGGTTCACAAGCTAAATGTAGGTGGAATCATTTCTTTATAGTCTGTGCTTACTGCAATAACCTTTATCTGGGTGTCTGAGAAGACCCACGAGTCACATTGCAGAAGCCTAATATGAGTCAGATCCCTGAAGCTAACCATTCTAATGGTAAGCATACACCATCATTCAGTCACCCAGATCTGCATCTGGAATCAACTTGTATATTTCTTGTGAGTATGTGTGTGTGCATGTGCAGATTTGTGTGTTCGTGTGTACTTGCTTCTGTCTGTGCATGTATACAGAGTCTTCCTCTACCACTCTCCATTGTATTTTTTGAGACAGGGTCTCATCGGAGCTCACAAATTTGACTAGACTAGCTGGCCAGTGAGCTCTAGAAATATGCTTGTTTCTGCCTCGCCAACACTGCTAGTACAGGCCTGTACCATCATATTTTACTCTCTTTACTCTCACACCTAATAAGACTGTGGCAATATTATGCAGCAGAATTTTCTCCAATTGCAGAGTCTTCCTTAGGTGATAGACATCACTCCATTGTGAACCTGCTTTTTCTCATCTGCTAAGTTTCCATATAAACACCTAGTCATATACGTGTGTGCGTGTGTATGTATATGCACATACATCTGTAAGTGTGTATAATACTGGGCTACATGGGCCATTTTCATACAAGTACATAATCTTGTGGGACTGGGCAGACAGCATGCGGACTTGCGTTGAGATCCCAGCATCCATGTAAGAGCTATACGGCAGCATGCGCCTATAATCCTTGCCCCAGAGAGGTGGAAACAGCAGGATCCCTGGAGCTCCCTGGACATCTAGTGCTGCTGATTCAGTGAGTTCCAGGTTCAGTGAGAAACCCTGTCTCAAAAATTCAGGTAAAGGGAGATATAGGAAAACAACCCAAATTGACTTCTGTTCTCCACAGGCAGGCATATACCTGTACCTGAACATATATACATGTATATAACACACACACACACACACACACACACACACACACACACATGTTAAATGCTAAATGACTACTCTTTGAGCATATTCCCCATAATACTCTAGTGTCTTCTTCTTTCTCATCTATCCCCTCCCATTAGGCCTCTCTTTCATTAGACAGTTTCCATCTACTTTCTTGTTACTGCACATAAATGATTTTATGTAGTTATATAAAATCTACGGCTCATAAATAAAATAGACAAACCATATGACCCAGAGAAAGCACTCCTGGGTAGTTCCCCAAAGCATTCCAAGACAGCCAAGACAGCATAGCACATCCATGCTTATCACAGCACTAGTCACACTCACTAATCTACGAACCAGAGACATCAGATCAATGTGTCCGTGTGGCCAGTCAAGTTAAGCACATGGCAGTTTTATCTAGAGGTGAAATCCTATAAAGTCAATATCAGACATTGGGCCCCTACTGAGAATTCATTCATGGTTGAATTTCTGTTTTCTACAGTGACCTTAAATTGAAATAAAACAATTCACAGGAAATGGGGGATTCTATGGGATGTCAGTAGACAGCAGAGCGGAGAGGAGAGACTGAAGTCTTTGCTTCCCATCACTCATGATCCTAGGCACCTTAGACAGTCACTGTGATGCAGAGCAGGGCCCTCCTGTGTTCAGGAGCTGACGTTCATAGGGTATCCCACCAACCAGATACTCGGAGTTTGGAGCCTTACCTTGTATTCTCTTCTGAAACCCAACAGAAATCTAGCCCTTAGTGGTATGATCAGGAGTCTTAAATATCTTTCTAAAGTAAAAATACATAATGTGATCAGTAATCAGCAGTCCTAATGGGGAAACCACAGCTACTGAAATTAGGAGCAGATGTTTAGCTATAGTACCAGTAGCTGTTGACGGCAGAAATGCCATTTAAGAAGCGGGCTGGCTCTAACGGGCATTTTTGCAGGCAGAGGTCTGATAGGTACCTGGAGTGAAAAGAGTTTGGAAAGTCTCCACTCATATATTCAAAACCACTGAAAGTATTACATTCCCAAGTACATTAGGCCACTTGCTCTAATGTTATACTCAAGGATAAGTAGTTTATTAAAAGAGATGGGTAGTTTATTTTTTTAAAGGAGTTTTTGGAGGCCAAACATGAAACTGCAGGTCACCAGCTCTTTTGAGGCATCCCCATCACTACATGGCTGATAGTACCATGATGACATCAAATCCAGAGAGAGAGAAAAAAAGAGAGATCACATGACATGATGGTTAATCTTGACTGTCAAGTGGGTTGGATCGGGAATCAACTAAAAGACGCACCTCTGGACAGGCCGTGTAGGCATTTCCAGAAAGTTTTCACAGAGGGAAAGTCCCTCTCCCAGGGCAGGCAGCACCTTCCAGTGGGCAACTTAGATGTAGAGAGATCCAAAGAAAGGGCAGGGCTGCCTGCCTGTTCCACTTCTGGCTGGTGAAGGTCTAGCCACTGATGCTGCTGCCAGCCTGCGCTAACAGTAAACTCCAGGTTCCTGGGCCTTTCGACAGACTGAAGACCAGTGGCTCCCCAGAGTCCTCCAGGCCTTCATCAGCACAGTAAGACTGCTGAGGTGTTCATCCTCACGGACTGAGCAGCTACCGGGTTCTCAGCCTCTGCAGCGTGCAGACAACCTCTGTTCTGTGTAAGCCGATCTAATAAATCCCCCTTTACAATATGTATACACCCCACGGGTCTTATTCTTCTAGAGAATCCTGTCTAAAACACCTGATACTAAAGGACAGGCATCAGGGACAAGCTTGACTCCAAACTTTAAAAGTTTTGTTCCTAGCATCGGGAGGATGGACACAAAACTGTCAATGTGCAAACTCCCCAGAGACATGCTTAAACCATGTATAAGCCATGGCACTAGGGGAGGTCTCCATTTCCAGATTTTCTCCAAGCAGCTAGATTTGAGTTTCGATATTAATGATCACGGATTTTCAAAGGTTTTGACCTATGGCCTCCTCCATGTTCAAACACAACACGTATATTAAAAGGACAGGGAGACACACTGAAAGGTGGTCTGTAGAGCTCTGCTATGGATCAACAGTGAAGCCAATCTGAGTTTCAATCCTGGCTCATACAACTGAGCTCTCTGGCCTTGCACAATCGTTCAACCTTTCTGAGCTTCAGCTGACAGCTGTCTCTTCTACAAATTAGATATACATACATACATCATACACTATATATATATATGCATATATATAATCTCCAAGGAGCCAAGGAGAAGTATACAAAGCACCCAGCAAGCAAGAAACAGAAATGCAATGGCTATTATGCTTGCTGTTAGGACGGAGCCTGGAACACAGGAGGTGCACTAAAGGAATCCTGTTATCACAACACATGTAGCAGGGATGAGAGTGTAGCTCAGTTGATAGACTGCTGCCTAGGATGCATGTAGGTGGGGGTTCCATCGCCAGCACTACAGAAATCAGACATCATAGTGGACTGTAATCCTAGCACTTGAGAGGTGGAGGCAGAAAGATCAGGAGGTCAAGATCATCCTCAACTACTCAGTGAATTTGAGACCAGCCTACGTATATGAGACCCTGTCTCAAACACAATGAAAACCTCACACGGCAAGTCTTCAAGATGGAGAAGAGGATGCTTTTCTAGTGTGCTGGGTCTAGAGAGAAAACTTTCAAGACAGAGGTGCAAGTCCTAAAACATCATGAAAAATGATGAAGTTCCATAACCCGCTCCCCCATGCACTCCTGCGTCAGTTTCCCCTTTCAGGCACAGACAGCACACACAGACCCTTCTCTTAATGGAGTAAAGGCTCATTATTAATCAACAATACACCAAATACTGGATTCCCACCACCAGCCCGGACTCTCAAACAAAAGGCTTTCATTGAAAACCTCACAATTAGAGATATCGTTTTTTGTTCCTTGGATGAGGATCCTAAGAAAGATGTTTTCCTCCACCCCCACATCTCCCATCACCACCTCCACCATCACAAAGCAACTCTGTGTGCTTCAACATGCACAGCACAAGACATTGTGGCCCTTGCCGTCCATCTCCACTCTCTCCAGGCCCTACAGTAAATAGGAATAAGGTTGCTGCCACCTCAGGATTGTGTGTGCGGTGGGGAGGAGGTGGGGGTGACTGGCTACACACATTGCTACCTGTTAACTGTATTAGTTACCTTTTGGCATTGCTATGACAAAGTACCTGAGGAAAACCACCTAAGGCTTTTTTTTTTCCTGGCTTACCGTTTGAGGGAACAGTCCATCATATAAGGGAAGGGGTGGAGTATGAGGCAGTCAGTCAGGTTACATTGGCTCTCAGGAAGCAGAGAGGGACGAATGCTGGTGCTCAGCTCACTTTCTCCATCTTATTCAGTTCAGAACCCCAACCCATGGGTGATATTGCCCCCACTGAGGGTGGGTCTTTGCAAATCAATTGACCAACCTGGAAACTCCCTCAGAGACATGCCCAGAGATTAGTATGTTAGATGATTCTAGATCATGTCAAGCTGATCATCAAGATAAATGATCACACTAACATGCCATGTTGGAACCATGGCTGGAGTGATGGCTCAGTGGTTAAGAGAGCCTACGGCTCTTGCAGAGGACCTTTTCTGAGTTCCCAGCACCCACATTGGGCAGTTCTCAGCCATCTGTCACTCCAGTGGATTTGCTACCTCTTCTGGCCCCTACGGGCACCTGTAAGTATGTGATGTACATATACACACTCAGACATCCATGAAAAAGAACAAAAATCAATAATAAGAAATCATTAACTGGGAGGCAGAGGTAGGCAGATCTCTGAGTTCAAGGCAAGCCTGGTCTATAGAGTGAGTTCAAGGACAGCTAAAGCTATACAAAGAAACTCTGTCTTGAAAAAAAAAACAACAAATAACAAAAGGAGGAGGAGGAGAAGGAGAAGAAGAAAAAGAAGAAGGAGAAGGAAAAGAAGAAGAAAGTCATCATTGAGACAAAACACAATTCGTATTTCCAGCCAATCAGAGATAATGGCAGTAGCCCCATAACACCCCACTTCTGCAAACAGTTTACAGTATAGTAAGTGTGCTCCTTCACTTTCAGTAACTATCTATAGCCTTTTCTCCTCCAGCCCCTTAGGAAAATAGCATTGCCTTTCCAAATACAAATGTAGAAATCTACACAGGCAGAAAATTCAAGAGATATTGCAGCCAGTGGATCCACAGATAAGAACTGAAGGCAGGGCTCAACAAATTAATGCTCGCTCTCTCTCTCTCTCTCTCTCTCTCTCTCTCTCTCTCTCTCTCTCTCTGTGTGTGTGTGTGTGTGTGTGTGTGTGTGTGTGTGTATTTTAACTGTATATACTAATCCACTGTACACAGCACTGTGCTAAAGAAGGACATTTTCACATATATTGCACACTTTGCATATCACTGCCCCCTCCACCACCACCCCCCCATTAGTCCCCTTGGTTCCTCTAGACAATTTTGCTCCCACTTTTCCATTTGTATGATATCCAGAACCCTTTCTTCTGCTCTCAAATGGTCACAGTCAGAACTCAACATCAACAAAAAGCAATGCAGCGAGAGTCTTGCTGTGAGCAGGGACCTGGGTGCTTTGGAAGCCAAGCAAAGTATGGAGGGAGCTGAGGCTGGCTGAAGGCGCTCACTCTCTGAGTCAGAGCTCAACTATTTGGGAGATTCCATCCATCGCCCTGGAGGTTAGTAACTCAGAAAAGACAACCAGTTCTGGCCTCTGGTAATAAACAAGGGAAAGAACCCAGAACTCCGTGGGATCCTGATGGATAAGACAAGCCCCAAGAAAAACTAATTGAAACAGTTGGGAAGCTCCAGACAAGGGCAGTGTTGACAGATGTGATGGGGTAAAGCTGATGACATGACCAGGCGAGGCTGTGCCTCGAATAACTAAGTCCATCCCACTCCACCAATCCCACCCTTCATCTGAGTCATAACGCCAAAGGGAGCAAATCCCCTCCCCCCTGGGGCATCCCCAACCCAAAAGAAGGGAAACCACACTTACAGTTTGAAATCAGCAACGCAGAACCCACAAGTGGGAAGTGGAGAACTGATAACCATCCCTGGGGCACCTCAGGCAATCATGTGTAATTTAAAAACACGTGCTGCAAACCTGCATTTAAGGCCCATCAGGAGCTGAAAAGTAGCAGCATCTAAACCATGGTTTCTGAACACCGGAGATTATAATCTCAGGAGACAGCTCATGATGAATATTAAGAACACAAAAGATCAGATGAGGCCAATTTGGCTCTGACTCATGAATACAAAGAAAGCAATTGGAATAGCAGGGTAAAGGGTGCGTGTGCTGGCTGCAAGCGGGCACCACTGTCATCCACCCACCCTGTTCTTTTCAGGGATTCCTCAATGGGTATGACAGGGAACACGGCACACAGCTCAGGCTTGGCCATCCATTTCCGTTTGTGGATCTGGACCTATTCACCCAGAGACCTGGGAACAGGAAGGGTCACACCTGGTACCTACAGCAGAAATCCACAGTGGCCACTGTGCACTAGCCTCCATGCCTTTATCCAAAGACAGAGGCTGTCCACGCTGCTACAGAGCCCGGACTTGCTCCTCCCAGAGGATGCCCATTCTCCAGCCCCTGGCTGATGGCAGGAACTGCTTTGCAGTCAATACGGACTTTCAAGGCCCAGAGACCCCAGTTTCTGCTGTAATACCACAATCTTCATAAGAAGAACTGTGCTTTGTCTCTCAGCAGAGACTGGTCCTCAGAAAGGGTATATTTACATGAAAAAGTGTAAACTCCTCAAAAAAATAAGTGCCCTTTGGGTGTGGATGTTTGTCTGACGATAACCTGCATATGACAGGCAGCTCCTGGCCTCAGTGTGGATGACAAGGTGTGAAGGATGTCTTTGCCCTCTTGTCCCTCCGACTAACTTTCTTAACTGTATCTGTGTGTGTGTGTGTGTGTGTGTGTGTGTGTGTGTGTGTGTGTGTGTGTGTGTGCCGTGGTGCATGTGTGGAGGTTGGAAGACAACTTGCAGGGGCCATTACTCCCCTTCCACCGTGTGGGCCCAGAGGATCAAATTCAGGTTTGGTGGCAAGTGCCTTTGTCTGCTGAGTCCCATCTTACTGGGCCTAACCTGTATTTTTGACTAACACTTACTCATGAAGGAATAAACCAATTTCCTGTACAAATATGATTGGTGACATTAAAATTCTTCTTATAACATTTTGGTTTGCTTTATGGTTTTTCTTTTGGTGTTGTTATCTTTTCTCCCTGAAAACACAGAAAAAAAGTCTCTGGATGTCCCAGTGAAGAGATTATATATATATATTTTACTTTTCTTTCATAAACCTTGTGGTATTTTCCAATGTTGCTAGGAATATCACTACTAACACTCTGTACATAAAAAATATACACTTAAGTGCTATAAATTAAATATGGTTTATGAAAAGATTCGCCTCTGAAGTCAAGGTCCCTGAAGAGTATATCAGAATTTCCAGCAGACTAAATGGTGTGTCTGTGTCTGCACATATACATCTTTGCATATTCATGTGTGTGCATGTGTGAGTGTATACATGTGCTCATGTGTGTGTAGGCATGTTTGCATACACATACAAGAGTATATGTGCATCTGTACGTCTTTGTACACACACATGTGTGCATGTGTGTGCGTGCACACGTGTGTTATTCAATTTTTCCCTTTGCCGTGACCTCCCCTATGCAATGAGGGGAGAGCACATATTTGTCAGTTTCAAAGCAGTAATCAAATGTTTCATGCACACTGCTGTTCATCATGGAGATCTGCACCTTGGTGCACGGGCCTTCGAGTTCCTGTCACCTCTGTGTGGACTCCTCCTAGGTGAGGAAAAGCTGGGCGACTGTCTCACCAGGCCGCTACCCATGCGTCTACAGGCTTGCAAACATCCTAGTCTAGACAATAATTAAAGTCAGAAATGCAGCTTAATTAAAGCATGTCTCTCTGGAGCCCTGGGGGCCATTCCTCGTGCTCACTACAAGTACTGTTTACACAGGCTGTTCAGGGGTGTGCTGGGGGATATCCTGTCGGGCACAATCTCTTAAATTGAGTGTGAGAAAGGGCCGTGATGGAGTATGGCAGGGTTAGATGGGCGCAATGGAAAGAAAGAGGATGTTTCCCCGAACGCACACACAGAGTTGTCAAGGGTCGTCACCACAGGGCGGGGTGGCGGCTCAGGGGACAAAGTGTCTGCTGTGCTGTGCAGGCACGAGGAACTGCGTTTGGGTCCTTGGAACCCACGTGACAGTGCTGGGCACGGAAGTTTGCATTGTAATCCGAGCACTGGGTGGGCAGAGGCCAGAAGTTCCCTGGGGCTTGCTGGCCAGTTAGTATAGGCTTCTTAATGAGTTCCACCCCAGTGAGAGACCCAGTCTCCAAAACACAAGACCCTGACTGAAGAGTGACAAAAAAGGTTAACCTCTGTCTTCCACATGTTCACACATATGCATACACATGCCCCATGCACATACACACAAGTACATACATATGTGCGCATATACACACCTGAGCACATATACACACGCTCTATCTCTGTCTCTGTCTCTGATTCTGTCTCTCTCTCTTTTTCTCTCTCTCTCTTACACACACACACACACACACATACACACACACACACACACACACACACACAC